>VZSC01004591.1:11733-46929 GCA_013398225.1 Steatornis caripensis
GGGGGTTGGACTGGGGGATCTCCAGATGGCCCTACCATTCTGTGATTCTGTGATTGTAGTCCAGTTCCAGTGCTGGTTTTTGCCTTGTTAGTGACAGCCACAGATATAGCATGGGTAGGGGAGGGTGTAGAAGGACACCTAAAACTCTTTAAGTGCTGTATCATGCTTGAGATTATATACCAAGTGTCCACTGCTGTTATTACCCATGTCAACTAAAGTAAATTTAGGGTGAGTATGTCCACCCAAAATTACAGTCATACATCTGACTCCAATGTTTCTACTGTATATAATAATGTATGTAATAGTGGGGCTGTGGTGTGTGGGTATTTTTCAAGGTACATTTGTAATATGATAATAGCTGTATATTCTTGTGTGTTCGTCAACAGACTGCATTTTGTCTTTCAAAATCTAGCTGAACAACACTCTGAGTGCTGGTATCTAATTTTACATCTACTGCTCCTCCATAATTCTGATCATGCCACATAGAGTAATATGGGTATAATTAGTGAAAAGCATGCAATTGAAATTATTCTTGAACTTGTTATATTATTGCTGTAGATGTCAGGATGAACATAAATCTGTTTTCTTAAAATAATTTAGCANTTATTTTTCAGGGTACATTTGTAATATGATAATAGCTGTATATTCATGTGTGTTCGTCAACAGACTGCATTTTGTCTTTCAAAATCTAGCTCAACAACACTCTGAGTGCTGGTATCTAATTTTACATCTACTGCTCCTCCATAATTCTGATCATGCCACATAGAGTAATATGGGTATAATTAGTGAAAAGCATGCAATTGAAATTATTCTTGAACTTGTTATATTATTGCTGTAGATGTCAGGATGAACATAAATCTGTTTTCTTAAAATAATTTAGCATTTACAGAAGCCTTGTATCAGCTGTGTAGAGTATATAATTACTGACATCTGTTAAATGCATCCCACATCACAAATACATGACTGATAGGCTCTAGCAGAAATTGATGAGTAATGCCAAACTGTGTTTATTATTACCATGCATTTGANAAATCTAGCTGAACAACACTCTGAGTGCTGGTATCTAATTTTACATCTACTGCTCCTCCATAATTCTGATCATGCCACATAGAGTAATATGGGTATAATTAGTGAAAAGCATGCAATTGAAATTATTCTTGAACTTGTTATATTATTGCTGTAGATGTCAGGATGAACATAAATCTGTTTTCTTAAAATAATTTAGCATTTACAGAAGCCTTGTATCAGCTGTGTAGAGTATATAATTACTGACATCTGTTAAATGCATCCCACATCACAAATACATGACTGATAGGCTCTAGCAGAAATTGATGAGTAATGCCAAACTGTGTTTATTATTACCATGCATTTGAGCTATTTGAGTACTTAACAAGAATTTTTAAAATACAGAGAGTATTTTTATATACCTGTAGTGCTGTATGAAAGAAACGTGCTGTGCCACATAATGGAGTGGAAGCCACAGTACTGCGCTCTAACAGAAAGCACAGCTCTTAACCATTGCAGCGAATCAATGCAGTGTGTCAAGTAGTCTTATCAATTCCCTTAGGATTGGTGCTATGTATATGAGAATATAATGGTGCTCTGCATATGAGAAGTTTATTCTTTTTTAAGAACAGGCTGCAATTTTCCTGTTTTCTTAAATTTTGTCGGGGTGTGTAATTAGCTAGGGTCAACCACCTCTCTATAGTAAACCCCTTAGTTATTCTTTGGGAGAAGGTGTAACTAGAATACTGACTGGGTCAGTAGTGGGCTTATACTGTCCATCCTCAGCATCGTGCTGATTTTCTTTCCTTCTCCATTAAATCTCTGCTTTACAGAGGATCTTCCTGACATCGAAGATATATGATCCCCTTCTGTGTAAAGGAAGATATAGGTGGTGTCAATGTCTTTCCCTCGTTTGCTTTGTATTTTGATGAAGGCATGGTATCTCTGTATTGAGTCCAGTCCTACTTCACATCCTTTTCGAGCAAATGTGCAGCTTTGAGGTGGCCGTGAGGGAACAACAAAAGAGAAAGCATAGACCTGCACTGTTTCTTAAACATCCACATGCAGTATGAATGATTTGGTTATGGATGCCATTAAAGTACCTTTACCCTAACAACTTCCATGGACCCTGTTCAGAGAGGGTAAGGGACACAGAGATACTGAAAGTCAGAGAGGTCTCATTGGCAGCTCAGTCTTAGACTACCTTCACAGCCATTTGGGTAACTGCAGCCAAACTATGAGGAAAAGTATTAAAGCATGCAGTTCTGTCAGAAGGCATATCATACTGAAACGCGTTCCCTCTGTTGACCCGATGAAGACATAGTTGCATTGCACTGAGTTACTACTTTCCCAATATTTACCAAAGTGACCATGTTATAACTTAATATTTTAGTTTGAGCTATAAAGTCTTATAAAACCAGAAATACCTGCTTGAACAGCTGTGTAAAGGGATATAGTGTTTCATTCAGAGAAATGAAACAGAGAAGTGGTTTCTGTGCTAAGCCTACATCCTTCTAAAGCTGGTAGATGGCAGTAGAGCATCTTCTTTGGCATTGTCTAGAGATTTGCTGAGAGGAGTTTGTTAGCTTTTTGTACAGAAATAAAAATGATTTTATCTGTCTCATAGTCTTGAAAAAATTAGAAGTTGTCTGACTAGCAAATCTTTTCAGTTTTGTATTCTTAGAACAATAATCATATTTAGTTCAGAGATGATTGATCCTAGATTTTTTACTTTTTTTTTATTCAATGACATAGAATTTCACAATATATTTTTTACTTTATTATTTTCTTCTTTTTCGAATTGTAATACAGAGTGTAAAATTTGATTTTATTGTATGATTGCTTGTATTTATTATATATGGTATTTGTGAAGTAGCAGTTTTTGCAGTAGCTGTGAATTACTGAAGTCAAGATTTTTTTTCCTCATCTTGTGCACGAGTAAAGAACAGAAATAGGTTTTGTGTTCTTAGAAATCCTTTTTTATCTAAGTTCCAGGGAAGGAAAAGTTAAAATCTTGACATTTCCTAATTTTTCCACAAATTTTTATTTTAATTTTCAGGTCAAACATGACTTTCTACTAGTTACATATGAAGCCACATGGGATCATTCGTTGTCTTTATTGCTTTCCTTTCTGTTCATTATATCTCCTAATTTCTCTAACTCTCTTAATTTCTCTAAATGTGTGGGGTTTTTACTATGATGTGTTGGTCAATATCATAGTAGCATATATCCCCAGTAACCAATAAAGTATACAGTAGATTAAAAAGCTGAGATGGGCAATTAATTTAGTAACTAGGTAACTCAATACTGATATTTTAAGTTTGTCTACTTCCCTTTATTAATAAATGCAATTTACATTTTTTTGTGCTGACAACTAAAAAAATTATACAGTGTATGAATTTTCCACTAAGAATAGAGAAAATATTCAGTAGCAGTTCCTTTTGTGCTTTTCATGGTTATTAGATTAACTTTACTTAAAACAGGCAGCTTCTGCAAAGACTCATGGTTCTGAATAATCTTCTCACCTCTCTTTAAACGACCATTATTAATGATTGCTTTTGTCTTTTGATTACCTTTCTTTCCATCCCTCTCATATTTTCAGTGATGGTATTGTTTTCCTGCTTTATGGTAGATTTTTTCACTGTTATCATTATTCAAAATATTTAGATGTTTATTTGGACTGAACTAGCACGACATGTAAGAGCTTTTGGTGTATAATATATTAAAAGAATATGTTGCTACGACAAAGATGAGCATTCAAAGCTTAGGTATTGTAAAAGTTCTCTTATTTTGAGTACCCTGTATTATACAACTGTTTAGATTTTCAGCTTCCTTAATATTGTAAGTACATGCCTTGGTACCTTTCCAAACTAGAGTGCAAAAGATATGATTCAACAGACCTAGATGTCTGCCTGTGTGCTAGTCAGTTCTAGTCTCGCTTTGTGGCCATAGAAGTACCATATTTAAGGCACAATTAATCTCACCCTAGAGTAAGTATCTGAAGTTGATTATAACATATACAGAGTACAATGAGAGGAGCTGAGTTCTTGCATTTTGAAGTTAGGTTTTCAGGAAATGAAAATCCTCATTCTAATTTCCACAACACAGACCCATCTATCTGAGGTACCTATGTAAGGAACTTAGTTTTCTTATGTACTCAATAGAAGAGCCTTCCAAATGACAAATTAGCCCACTTAATATCTGTATGTTGATTATGTAGGGAGGCTAAGGTGGTAACCTTTGTAATTTAAGTAAGTTTTAAGTAAGCTTCAAGTGCCTAAGGTTAGATGGGTGAATTTGTGCTTGTCTAAGTTTGATGTAAGTGAAAATGCACAGAGCCCTCTCTCAAACCGAGAGTTATTTTGTCTCCTTAAATAGAGATTCCTAATCATATTCCCTTTGTCAGCTGAATCTAGGTCTCCTCCTAGGTATTCATCCAGTGTCTGTGCTCATTCGTGTCTTGCCACCTTACAGAGCCATTTTTGTGCTTCATATGGCCTCCAGGAATATACTCCTGTTACTCCTCTTTCTTTTAAATCCTGTTTCCCTTCCAAATCCAAACTTGTTTGTCTTGCCTGGAAGTGGCTGCAAACATATCACATTACCTGGGAGACTTTTGTGATACATCTGGTAATTCTGATAGAGAAATATATTCTCACTCATGGTTTTATTCAGGTCATTCCCTAACTTAACGCATTCTTTGTCCTAATCCATGCATTTGACTCTCTTGTTTTTACAGGACATAAACTGAAACAAGAAAAGTCCAGATTGGACATCAGGGGAAACCTTTTCATCATTAGGATAGTAAAGCAGTGGAACAGGTCATCCAGAGAGGCTGTGCAGTCTCTGTACTGGGGATTTTTCAAGACCAGGTTGGATAAAGTCCCGAGCAACCTGGTCTGATCTCAGAGCTCACCATGTTGCAAGCAGGAGTTTAGACTAGAGACATCCTGAGGTCCTTTACAACATGAATTATTCTATGATCCTATCAAAAAAATCAGTTTCCCTTTTGATTTGATTAACATTCAGAAAGACTGATTTGAGGGTACTGAGTAAACCGTATCTCAGACTTAGCTGATTTGAAGTAGCATAGACTGGTCAGCATTGTAAGAAACTTCACTGTAATTTGTGAGAAGAAAATACTTATGCCATTCAGATTCTGAAATCAAACTTGTCATCATACTTAAGCAGCAATATGAGTTACTATTTTACGATCTCTAATTATTTCCTAAATTTGGACAGATTTCATGGATGTAAAAAATGGCACACAAAAAAATGTCCGTCAAATTTGCAGTCCCTCAGAAAAGTTTGGGATGCTGAAGCAGTCCAAAGATTAAGTCAACCTGAGGATTTTGACATGACTAAACTGTGTTTTACTCTGTTTCTTGAAGGTGAATGATTAGGCTAAATTTTTCAAAAACTATTCAGGCTGGAAGAGCCACTGCACACAAAGTTTCAGCCCAACACAGTAATTTTAAAAAATTACAGTCAATTGAAAGTGTGCTGTCATGGAAACTTTAGTAGTAAGTTATGCTACCATCACACCTGTTATGCTTGAGAGAAGAAATCGGATGAACTGGAAAGAGTTAAATAATTTCCATGAACATTTGATAAAGATCATGCTATGTACAGTACTGTAAAATGCTGAGAGTTAGAACTTGATTTCTTGTGTTTCAATACTTTTAAGTGCTTAACTTTTGATAATTACATCCCAATATTTTTGAGCTACCTTGATAAAATCCACAAAGCAGAAACAGATATAGGTGCACTGAAGAAAAAAGATTGACATAACAGATAGATAGTGTATTTCCTATTTAATTTATATTGGCAAGTTTTGTGATTATACAATTAGGAATAGACAGCTAACCCTGTACACCAGAGTTAGAAAATAATTACTTGATCTTGCAGTCACTACTTCTCAAACTCATTTCAGCTATATGGAGCTAAGTGTTTATACCTATGAAGGCAGTTAAAAAAAATACTTAATATTTTCGACTCCCCATATTCACAAAGCAATCGTATAAACTTTTTGCAGCTTTATAGTATAAATATACAAGCTTATATGAAGCATACTGTATTCTGAATTGCAACTTAAAGTATATTTGATATAAATGTTTTATTTCTTTGCAAATAATGGCAGGCAACTATCCAAAAACAAATTATAAGCACCAGAACTATAGCTAAAAGAATGATACCTGGAAGGCACAAATGTGTGTTTATTATCTGTATTGCTTGTCAGAACATTTGCCTGTGTGCAGAGTGAAAACAAGGAAGAATAACAGGAATGATAAAGAAACTATGATCAAAACATTAATCAGAGAAAATATTTTTTTCTAAATTAAACAAGAATCTTTCCTGCTATACACAATAGCTGGAGCACACAAAGAATTATTAAATTTTAAAAGTTATGAGAATGAGAGGATGAAATGGTATTTTCCATAAAAGAAGCTATGCTGAGCAGTAGCTTGTATTTTCTTTTCCTCCCTTTAGTTACCAGAATACTTGCAAAAGCCCTTGTAGGCCTTCTCAGTCATTGCTGGTTTCAAACCCAGCAGAGATTTGGCTTTCCTCACTCCATCCTAAAACAATTGACCAATGCCTTTATATCCCTGCTGGATAGTCCATCCCTGCTACCATCTTCTGTGGATTACCTTTTTACATTTGAGATTACTAGCTTCCTCTTCGTCCATATTGATCTTCTGCTGTGCTTATTCTTTGGCTTGCTTATCATGCTTGCTTCGTGCATGTCAGAAAGGACTGTTGTACTTTGCAAAGTTGTTCTTGAAGATTAACCAACTCTTCTGGCCCCCTTTGCCCTCCAGGGCAGTTGCCTGTTGGATCCTGCCAAGAAGATCCCTGGCTAAGCTAAAATCTGCTCTCCTGAAGTCCAGGGCTGTGATTCTACTACTTGCCTTGCTCTCTTCTCTTAGGATTTTAAACTCCACAATCTCGTGGTTGGTGCAGCCAAGGCTGCCCTCAACCTTCACATCTTCTACCAGTTCTTCGTTGCTTATTAGCAACAGATTCAGTAGAGCATCTTCCCTGGTTGGCTAATTGATTTCCTGTACAAAGAAATCATCTTCAACAAATTCTAGAAATCTGGGTTCCTTACACCCTGTCATATTGCTGCCATGGCAAATACTGGGTTGGTTGAAGTCTCCCATGAGTATGAAGGCCTATGACTGTTAGGTTACTTCAAGCTCTGAGAAGACGACTTCCTCTACTTTCTCGATCGAGGAGTCTATAGCACACATGTTCTAAAGCACCACCCATGTTAGTCTGTCCTCTGATCTCTGCCTCTAAGCTCTCAGCTGACTCATAACCTGTTCCTAGGCAAAGCTCTGTTGACTCCAGCTACTCCTTTCCTTTGACTGCAACTTCTTGCCTTCCTTTCTGGCAGTTTACTTCAGACCAGACAAAAGTAAGGTTTTAGTACAGTAAGATGCTTCTTCCAGATATTCATTAGGCACGCATGTAGTTCCCCTTGGCAAACCAAGTTGCAGAGTTGTGACTAAAGTACTTTATTGTAAGACTATGACTTTCATCAACTAACTGTGTTTTTTAAGACTTGAAATTAATTTCCCTTTCAATTCCTTAAATATAACAGTGAAATACAAATCCTATTTTCATAATTTCTGAGATCCAGAATCACAGACTAAACATAATTCTTTAGGACAACAGATTATATTGTCATTTCTGAGGGGACTAATAAAGATCTTTTTCAGAATTAACATTATATTCAGAAATGAACTTTTCATGAAACCACTTACTATTTTAGCTTAATTAAAAGTATTTCTAAACTTGTTTTTCTAAATTTAGGTTTATATGTTTTACAGGTAGATTTTATATGCTTATACTTTATGTATATTTATCTCTGTTTTATGTCTTGTAAGACATTTAATATAAGAGAAAAATTATAGTAAATGTTATAGAAGTTAAAGTAATGGTTCAATGTACTATGATCTTGTAATGCTTCATAGTCCGTATCAAAGTTGATAAATAAGAAGCTGCTGTTTGCTTCAGTGAAATAAAATGAAAAAACAAAAGTAAACACTACTACATCATTACACATCTTTCAAGAGTAGTAAAACCCAGCAGAAAAAACTTGACTTCCTGCCTCATTCTAACAATTAAATAGTCCAGTCCTTCTGAATGATTAATAATTTTTTTAATCAAGTTTAATTCTTTGAATCAAGCAAGAGGAGAGAATTAGTAAGTTGTTCTCTAACATGTCTTGCAAAAAATGCACTGTGAAAAATAACTAAAATTTAGCTAAAATACCTAAAAATAATGAGGGTTTTATTTGCTGTTTAAGGAACAGACTACAATATCACTGAAGAATTTTAATTTCAGTATTCTTTCTTTATAAATGTATACATATATTTGATCAGTTTATGTGTGGAGTTACCAGGGTTGCTAACAATAAAAGACAGTTGGACCTAAAGAAGCTCCCCTTCTTTCTGAAAGTTTTGCAGTTATTCTTTTAATTCTTTGTTTACTTTCTGTAAACTCATGCATTTAAATAATTTGAAGTAGCATGAATATCTAAGGACGTAAGAGATCTGTGGGAGATCAGAATGAATTGATTGTAATTGTCTTGGAGTTTTGATGCCTGATAGATACTATATGTATTTAGTGACATATTCTGGGATTTTGTTGGGGTTTTTTTAAATTACAGATGGAGCCTAGTTAAAGGCAGAGCTTGAGTTTTGTTTGTTGATTTTGTGGAAAAGAGGCTTTTTAATTAATTATGCACCTCATTAGTTTTTAAATTATAGTTGAACAAAGATAATGACTCTTAAGAAAATACGGATTTTTTGTTTGTTTCAGCCTTAATATGAATGAGGGTCAAGTCTGTTTTATATTTGGATATATGTATTGCTCATGTTTTGAATAGATCATGATTAGTCATTAAGTATGCAGAAAAGCATAGTCCATAGATAAATAGCAGGGTATTTGCTATTGTATCACATTTTTGTACTAAAAGAAGTTTGTTTATCCTTCTTCAAGATTTGCATTTGTGTTCTCATCACTTAGGTCATTTCACGACTTCGGATTCTCAGCAGGTCAGTAACTGCTGGCTCCAAATTTGACAGAGAGCTATGGTCTACTGAACTTTCTCCTGTTCTCAACCTGTGGAAGAAACTTAATCAGGTAGGAAAGTAGCTAATTTGAAAAGCAACTTTTTTTCCCCCAGTAACTACATTAAAAGTAAAGTCTAATAAATTATCTTGAATATTGAAACATAAGGAGTGAAAAAGTAAATTAAATGTATTTGAGGTGGGAAGTACAATGTTACATGTATGCCATTAGCTATGAACTCTGTATCTGGGATAAGAAGCTATCACTTTTTTCTCCATATGGAGGCGAGACCACACAAGACATGAGACTAGTATCTTGTATCTGTTTCCAAGAACAGATATATATCTGTAATATATTTTAGATTTTAATTTAGTCTCTTCATTTCTATAATATTCACAAGGCAGTGTTTAATGATTTTAAATATTAAATTAACTTTTTCATGTATAATATTGAAATATGGTGCTGGCTTTAAATTGAGGTTCATTAGAATCTCTGCTACAATGCTTGCAATATCTGATATCACTTCCTTTTTGTTGTTCTGGGTTGGTTCTCTTTAGTGGGGTTTTTATACATATATTGTAAAGCTTGATTTCCAACCACTGAATTCTTATTGTGGGTGCCTGTTTAGGTGTAATGTGTGCCAATTCTCTTTGAAATGCAGACACTGCACATACTTGGGAAGGGTCCCGTCTCACTAGGTGCCTGCCTAGACATTTGGGCATTATTTTTCTCCTCAGTGATAAGTAACAGATCACAGACATCATGGCCTAAAAACATCTCCTGTACACAACACTGGAATGGGAAAAACTTTTCTATTACTTAAATAACCACATACAAAGAAGTGACATGAGGAACACATTAGAATTTGCCATTACATTTTGAAATCTCTTATTAAATTCTCATTTAATCCATGCTAAGTGTATGATACATCATATTCTGTCAAAATAATCTTTGGGTACTAAATAAAGTCATGTTGAAATCTGTGGGCTCTGAACATGGACTGCTGTTAACCAGGTCTGTGATCCTGTAAGAAAAATCAACATACTTCAATGTGAACTTTCCGTTATATCTTACTGACTAGAGTTACGTATACCTTTAGACCTGCAAACCTTCCTTGTGTGCTGACCCCCCTGCATGGCATGGATGGTGCTCAACTGCAAAGTGCCCAGTAGTAATAGGCGCTGAGTCTGTGGTTTGCGGTTTGTTTTCAGAGAAATTATTTTGGATAATAATTCTAAGTAATTGCACATAGCAACCTTTTCCTGTAAAAGGTCTGTTGCTCTAGCACAGTGCTATCCACCTGCCAAGGATGCTTGACCAAATGTCACTGCCAGTTGCTTTAATTACAATCATAAGTGTTATCTGTATTGTTATTATCCTGATTACTATTAAATTCTTGTATACTTTTATACATGACTATTTGAATAGAATTGGAGCTAGTATAGTGATTATTGGCCAATATTTGAAGGCTTAGCTGGTTTGTTAGGGTTTTGCCAGTATTTGGACATTTAATTAAAAGCATTCATGTATTGGTAGAATCCTGATGTATCAGTGGATTGCTTCTCTTCCTATTGAAATTCAGTGGGTACTTTTATTCGTTATTATCAAACATTATTTTATGGATCTTGATTTGGTTCTGCACGTACACTCACTTTAAGCAATTGGGTGGTAGTAAGACAGCTGGGGAGGAGATTGGTCATTCTATAGCCAAAAATCACCCAGACACTTCTCCTCAGCAGTCCAGACCTTTACCCTAAGCCCTCAGAGCAGTTGGATTATGACATCTTGCAAGAGCTCAGATGAAATTGTTATACATGATTGATGTATGTGTACATATACAATCAGAAAACTAGGCGTTTTGATTGTAGCATTTGGAAGACTGATGAATGAGGCCAGTTTTAAACAGTAAAACAAAACTGCACTACATTAATACTCATTAACAACACACATTGCTAATCACTACTTCTTTATTATTATTAATCATTAGCACTGCAAATTCAAAGCACTTACTGTTTAAAACTTTTGTCATAAATTAGCTGTGGATATGCAGTACCATAAAGCTGAAGCCACGTAGTCAACCACTGGTGGCTGTGGTCCTTGATGGTCTTCATTACTTAGGTGGAGGTAATTAAGCCTGAGAGCTCTTTGACGAGGGAAGCTTACCCTGATGCAGGCCTCGTCTTTCTCCCCTAACGCCACCCTCCAATCTGAGATCTCCTTTCGTGTGAGTTTTCAGCCTTTTAACTGTGTTCCTGAACTACAGGCTGGGTGACGCTTAGGTAGGATTATTTTTCAGGCTGTAGCAGGTACCTTATTGTGTCACTTGACTATTTTTCTTTCCTGCTTAATTGTGTCTTCTTATCTTAAAGCAAAAGCAGTCTAGCCAGTTCTTAATGTTGCCCTTCCTCAATGGCCAGTGGGTGACCATCAGCTTCTTTTTCATAGTTCTCGGGCCTCTCTTTTCAGCCTGTGCCCATGCTTTCAGGACCTTTGCTATTATCCCATGCTTCAACTTTACATCGTAACAGGAGACACCTGGTGTCGAATGCCACTTCAAAGAACAAGACTGCTATATTATCTTGAACATGCTTTGATTTTCTAACATTTTTATACTGTTAGCAGATTAATTTCTTTATCTTTTTCTTTAGAATAGGATGGCCTCTGACCTTGTGTAGGTTTTTTTTAGAGGACGTTTGCTTAACTGTTTAAAAAATTTAAATGAGAATGTCCTTTATCAAAATTAGTTCTCATAGTCTGTTAAACCATTACTTGCTTAAAGCTTTGAAAAAATCTAAGCATCTTTAAAAATTCTACATACACTGCATACAGTTCTACATTTTAATTCTTTATTGCTAGCTCAATGAAGGCATCATGTTTGTTTTCAGAAGTTTTAAAGACCTGATAATTGGAATGAAGAAAATAGTTGAACTGTTGCTTAAGTTAACAACCATACATTATTTTATTTATGCATGAATGTGTACATAATATGAGCTAAAATTATTTCCCAGGTATGAAAAAGTAAAATCACAAAAACTATCTATTCCTGAAGTCTCTAAAAAATTTTTTTGCCCCTCAATTTTGGAAGCATTTATGTTTAGCTGCACACTGTGTTATAGAATCATAGAGTCATAGAACAGTTTGGGTTGGACCTTTAAAGATATGTAGTCCAAACCCTCTGCCATGGCCAGAGACATCTTTCACTAGACCAGGTTGCTCAAAGCCCCATCCAACCTTACTTGAGCAATTCCAGGGATGGGACATCCACAACTTCTCTGGACAACTTGTTCCAGTGTCTTACCACTCATTGTAAAAAAATTCTACCTTACATCAAGTCTAAATCTACCTTATTTCAGTTTAAAACCATTGCCCCTTCTCCTGTCACTAAAGGTCCTGGTAAAAAGTCTTTTGCCATCTTTATTATCAGCCCCCTTTAAGTACTGAAAGGCTGCTGTAAGGTCTCCCCAGAGCCTTCTCTTCTCCAGGCTGAACAACCCCAACTCTCTCAGTCTTTCTTTATAAGATAGATGAGGAACTGGATTCAGGAATGTGCGATAGGGGTCGAAATCAGAAGACTTGAACAGAGTCCTTGTTGGACACCGGCTATAGAAGAAGAGACAGTGACCCTTGTGATCCCTCAGCTTTGTACTGANTATAAGACAGATGAGGAACTGGATTCAGGAATGTGCGATAGGGGTCGAAATCAGAAGACTTGAACAGAGTCCTTGTTGGACACCGGCTATAGAAGAAGAGACAGTGACCCTTGTGATCCCTCAGCTTTGTACTGAGTATGACGTGTATGGGATGGAATACTCCGTTTGGTCAGGTTTGGGTCACCTGTCTGACCTGCTCCTCCCCACCACAGGCTGTGCGACCGCTTCTCCACTCTTTCATTTCCCGCACATAAGGAAGTTACTAGAAGCAAGCAGTGACCTTTGTCTCCATAGGGATAACTATAAGCAAGTGCCTTTCTGCATACCATTTCTACTGATGTTCCAGCACTAACTATAAACACCGAGCCTTATCACTGCTAGAAGCAGCTACTGTCTGGAAAAACATGCAGTTAATTTCAGGGAGTGCAGCTTCTCCGAAGACACTTAACTAAAAAAGTAAAGTTACTAAAAAGAAAACTGATTCTGTCCTAGCTCAAACCAGGACAAGGATACACATTCTCAGCAATGGTAGTGACATGCCACAGGGCATGATCCCAGCTGCTGTTGGAGCAATGGACCCTCTCATCTGAGAACTTTGACTCAGACAGAGCTCCAGAAGGAGAATGCAGCAAGAGGTGGTCTTCTAACTTAACCTGCAGGAGATGTGTGCATGTTGAGGAGTTGTGTCATCAAATTAAGGAACTATGAGAGGAGGTCTATGGACTTTGCAGCATCAGAAATAGATTAGCCAGATATTTTCTGAGAGACTGCAGCTTGAAGAGCCAAGCCCCCAACTTCCCTGAAGGAGGGGCAGGCAGAGTCTGTGTCTTTTGGGATAGGAAGTAAAGACTTACAAGATGGCAAAGGCTGGAAGCTTCTGACTTCTGGCACCAGGAGGAAGGCTTCTGCTCCATCTCAAGATCTGCACTTATAAAACAGATTTTGTGCCCTCATAGCTGACAAGAGGCTGGGAGCTCTGTCCAGGGAAGCCCCCAAGCCAACTAAACCTTATCCACATAGAAACACCAGAACGAAACAGTAAGGAATAGTAGTGGACAACTCCCTGCTGTAAGGAGAAGGATGCTCCCATTTTCTGACCTGATCTGTTGTCTACAGAGCTTTGACACTTGTTGTAGATTGATGGTTACCTGCTTGAAAGAAAAAGTGTCCACCTGACTCAGAGGGGCCAACAGGCTGGCCAATTTCCTGAGGAGAGTTTTAAAATAGAAATAGCAAGGTAGGGAGAGTATGACCAAAAATTATGTGAGGAAATAGTTGACCAGGTTGGCAGCAAAGTATGTCTGTAAACATCATCATTAACAAAATCAAAAAAACAGAGGTGAATGGGAACCATCTAAAACGTGTCCATATAAACAAGGAAGTGCCTACCTGACAGAATTATGGGGAGCGCTCTCACACTCTTTCTGGGAAACCACCATGATGGGCTGTTTCTCTGATATGTCTGCACACTAATGGGTGCAGCATGAGGAATAAAGAAGAGGAATTAGAGGTTTGCATGCAGTTGCAGAGTTATGATCACATAGGGGTCACAGGGACATGGTGGAATAGCTCACACATCTGTAGTGCTGCCATGGATAGATACAGGTTTTCTCAGAAGGAAAAGCCGGCAAGGTGAGGACGGGGAGTTGCCCTTTATGTGAGAGACCAGTGGGAATGCATGAAGCTCTACCTAGAGATGTACAACATGCCAGTTGAGAGTTTGTGAATTAGAATTGGAAGTCAACATTATGGTGGATGTCTGCTGTGGGCCACCTGATCGGAAAGAAGTAGATGAGACCTTTTATCACACACCTGGAAGAAGCCTCACATTCTCCTGGTCTTTGTGGGGGAATTTGCCTGCTCTGATATCTGCTGGAAGGACAGCATTGTAGGGCACAAACAATCCAGGAGGTTTCTGTAGTGCATTGATAACAAATTTCCAACTCAGGTGATGGAGTAACCACTAAGGGGAAGCACTGTGCAGGAGCTCATACTTGCCAAGAAGTAAGAACTTGTTGAGGACATGAATGGTGGGGGCAACCTTGATTGTGGTGATCATGAGATGGTCTATCTTGGGATCGTGAGAGGAGGGAAACAAGCAACAAACTGTCTCAGCTGATGGGAAGGAATAAAGGAGACAGAGCCAGGCTCTTCTCAGTGGTGTCCCATGACAGGACAAGAGGCGATGGGCACAAACTGAAATACAGGAAATGCCATTTAAACACAAGACAAAACTTTTTTACTGTGAGGATGGTCAAACACTGGAACAGGTTTCCTTGAGAGGCTGTGGAGTCTCCATTCTTGGAAATACTGAAAAACTGGCTGGGTTCAGTTCTGGGCAGCCCACTGTAGCTTTGAGCATGAGGTCAGACTAGACAGTCTCCAGATGTTCCTTCCAACTTCAGTTGTTTTGTGATTCTGTGAACAGTACTCCTTTGTGCTTAGTTTTCAGAGTTATCACCGCCTTTGCGGCCAAGCAGCAAAAATGGCAGATGTACATTGGAAGTTTTAGCTTTTTAATTTTAGGCGTTTTGAAATGGGAAATAATTCTTATATATTAATACAGTAATGAGGACTTACTTGTTGTTACTTTTTCAAAAATATTTCTGGGAATTTGCAGGACTCATTTTTTCTCTCAATGGCATGCATTTTACAAAGCCTGTTAAATGTTACTACCAATTATGCAGACATTGTGAAATTGCTGAGCTGGGAGGTTTATTATTCTTTGTCTATCCATAACAATAGAATAATGGAAATTGCCTGTACTTTGTCCATGGTTTATTAGTCCAGCCGGAACGCAGACTGGAACTTTTCATTGAATTTTACTTTAAATGAAATAGATACTTAAAAACTGGTTCAAGTCAGTGCACTCCTGTGTTGAAAGTTATACAAGCAAACTTTCTCTTTCTGTTTAGCTGTTCTGGACTAATACAGAATGTCTTGACATTTTCATCTATATTAACTTAATTTGAAAACATACATTTTAATTCTTGCCATTGGAAAATACCTTTGTAATTAATACTGTCCTAAAACTGCTTCTGTAGTGTCTTTCAGTGTGATTTAATAACAGCTTAACACTAATCAAATTGATTAAACTCACATGAACCTGCCATTAAGTTAAAAGGAAACCAAACCAAATACTCAGATGCTCAGTATAAGTTTGCATGAGATAATATATACTGGAAAAAATAAAGCCATCACTGACTAACTTGTCAATCAAATGTTACACAAATTTAAAAAAAATCTTCCTTAATGTGGAAGGATGGTCAACTACAGCCTGTTGGCCAGGGCTGGGCCATCAGAGTAATTCAACCAGCCTGTGTCCTGGTGTCCGTTCTCTTCCTGCATGGCCTTCTGCCATGACAGAGTGTAGATCAGGACCTATATAGGCACTTTGTTGTCGCATAACTGGATCAGTTGGAAATTACTGTCCAATGGAACTCAGGCATTGCCCATCGTATGATAGTTTTCAGCCCCAAAATAACAGGATGCAATGGGGCTGCGTAAGCGTTTCATCACATCCAAACAGCTATCTGTCATGAGTAGAGAGAGACAGGAATCAATGCTACATTTTTGTTGTAAGGTGGATGCATTTTCTGCCTTATTTCAGGGAAACCCTTTAGTACCTCTGTGAAAGTTAGAAGCAACTGCTTCAAAATGATTTTTGCTGAATATATGATGATAAGCCGTCATGATATGTTCTGCCTTATCTTTTGTTGTGTTCGTAAACTGAAGGCTAACTAATTATTTTTATGAAGTTGCATAATGCTGCAAGACAGTTGCAAAAGTAGTTTTGAAAATTAATGGGTTGTTGCTCTTTTATTTAAACGTTAGCTTTAACAGAAGAACAATTTTTTTTTCTCCAAGGAAAATCGATGAAGCAGAAATACTGGCTCATTCTTTCTTGTATTTCTTGTATTTTCAAGAATGAAAAATTTGTATAATAAACAGTGAGAGGCTAATATCTAAAAGAACAGGCAGACACACTCAAAGGAGGGGGCAGAATAGGTACATCAAAAGGCCAGTGGAGGTTTCTAAAACCCACACCACCACCAAAAATGAATTTTGAATCAAATGCAGAACTAGTGGAGGTATATGAGTTCATTTTCATTCTATTTATTACATTTCTGAGGGGACAATTTCAGAACACATTGGAGTTTGAAAAAGTTTGAGTTTAGGAGGGTAACGAAGAAAAGCTCTGGAGCAGCTTAGGTGAGACTGTATGGAGTCACATATTGTACTGAGTTAGTAACAAGGACAGAAGTGAAAGAGGGAAAATTATCAAAGTCTCAAAATACACCTAATTTAATATTGGTAGCATAATATAGTGTTTAATGTTAAAGATTAGAACGTATCTTCAGTTTCTTATGATTAGCAAAGGCACTCAGTACTTTAGCAGTTCTTCATCTTAATTCCCAAGCAGGTCAAGAGGATATTTTTAAAGCTGATGTGAGTTATATACATAATGGATTTTAAGGGAATGTAATAGAACATTAAATCTATAAGCTGATAGCAGTATTCATGTTTAATTTTCCTATAAAAATGACAGATGGGTTGTTTTAACAAATTCTCAGGAGAAAGAATTAAAGAGAGTGATGAAATGAATATTCAATTCCTAGGAGACTGTTATGTAAAGGACAGTATTAAGGAACTTAAAAGCTTTCTCTTTCAGTAAGTTGACAAACTTACTGAAACTTACTCAACAAACTGTGGTCTCAGAATAATTGAAGTAAAACTGGTATTGTGATTGCAGGATGCATGCAAAGGCAAAATACAAAACATAGCATTTCTAAATACTGTATGTTTCTTACACTTTGAACAGAAAGTAACTTTGTTGTATACCTTTTTAATAATGTGGGAGGGCAGACATTATCCTTCATTTTTCTGTCAGTCATAAACCAAAGTATCTGTATTAGTCTTTCAATTAGCTTTTGTCATATTTTTGCTTGGAAGCTGAGTGCCGTATGAGCTTGAAATGAAAAACACGTGAAAGCTCTGACAAACTTTCAGTGCCTGGGAATGATTATGGAGGCAGACATCCCGTGTGTTCAAGAAAGCAAGATACTGTGTGACAATTCAGAAGCTTATTTAATCTGAAAATAAGTCAAAGCTACATGTTATTTTAAGAAGAGATACTTCAGAGAAAGTAAAATCTGGTTTTACCGTTAATAAATTACTAGGAATTTTAATAACAAAACTTTTTTTTCCCAAATGCTAGAGTTTTGTTTTTGCATTTGTGCATTGTAGAATTTTCCAATAAAGATTTAAATTCCATAGCTGGATTCAGTGCAGCATCTTGACATGTCAGGTTGGCAATTTCAGAACACATGCTAAAACATATTTATATAGTAAGCTGCATATGAATTAAGATTTTAAAAATTATACCATCTCTTGAAATTATTGAATAAATTTGAATTTTCAGTGGCTGTAATAGAATGGAAGTAAGTAGTTAAAATGTCAGTGTAAGAGCAGAGTACCTCTCAGAGTCTGTTACTCAGGATTGACACATAATATTGTATTTATTTTGTAGTTATTATTTATTTGTATTTAATTTGCTTCCATGTTGAACTAGTGTTATCAAAGCAAGAGCTATATCTGACAGCACGCCTCATAGTACCCAATACAATCTTGTTATGCTGAGTACACTACTGCTTTTTGTATTGACACATTAACGCAAATACTAAAAGCAGTGATTCAGCTAAGTGAAGATTTTTCAGAAATTCCAGTAATTTTGAAGTAATAGGGTAGACAGACTTGTCTCAGAAGAGTGGTGCATTTATTGAACATCTCATGGACAATTCTGAAAGTATCATTATAGTTTTAATTCAGTGTCAGAAAAGGGGGGATATCTGAATTACTTCAAAGCTAACAAGTATTATGAATTAAAGAAATACTACACTGTAAACATAATAGTTTCTCTGAGTTTATAAACCAGACCACTTGTTCTTTTTTAGAATTCTAACCTGATTCATCAGAAGGTGTCTCCTCCTGTGGAGCAACAAGGATCTCCAATCTTATCGTTCATTACTCTGGAACAGTTTAATGCCATTCGCCTTGTGCAAAGTGTCCATCAGTCACTTGCTTCTTTAAGTAAAGTCATCAGAGGTACCTCATTACTGAATTCTGAAGTACAAAGACTAGCAAGTGCTCTGCTAAATCAGAAGGTAAATTGTTTTGTCATTAATTTAAATTATAAGCAATGAAAAAACCAAGGAAACCGAACAAAATTCTGATATATGTTTTCATGTCACCATTTACTCTAAGTTCTTTTATTGATAGAGACTCTAAAATGGATTTCTTTTATTGATAGTGACTCTAAAACAGAACCCTGTTTTTTATGGAATGAAAACCCAGAAAAATATTGCTTCAAGTACTTGCAGAAGCTTCTGAGTATATTATACTTCTATCAAGATTTCTCTTAAGGACAAATCTGAAAAGATTAGAAGTTGTGGAATACTATTTCTATTTCAATTACCAAATCGTGCTAGATAAGTCAAACATATTAGCCAGTAGAATATGTAAATCTATCCCTTTTCTTCATTTTTAGTTTCTTAAAATTTAAGTTTCACTGCAGTTGTAATCATAATTTGCTCTCTGCATTTATTCAGTATGGATTACTGCCATATCACACCAGACAAGCTGTGCTTATCATATGAAACTGTTATCTCACTCTGTATTCTTGATATACAAGAAAAGCAACCAAGATTTTACATGTACTTTCTCCACATTTTATGACATCAAACTGGCATGTTTATAAACTGGTACAATTAGTCACTGCAAATTTACATGCTCTGTCATTAATAGCTCGATAATTGGATTCCAAAGATAGTCAAACATTGACATGAAACTCTGTGGTTTTGTTTCACCTGCGGCAATTGATAAATTGTGTTGATGCTAATGCATAGATACTGAGATTGGCCCTACAACAAACAATAATTCCTATTAACATCTTGTTTATCTTTGTGTGAGGAACAAGTACTGTTAAAAAGATTGTTATGCATTTATTGATCTATCAAATTCTAATTAAAAAAATAACTAAATTCTTTTCAGATTCACAAGACAGCATTTGTTAGCAAATTTGTAGTACAGTTAGAATAAATGAACATTTTCATGTTAGTAATCTGCCTTTTTAAACGCCTTTTGACTGTGTGGCAGAAATTGGTGCTAAGTACAAGTCATAGTGAATGCCAGTGATACATATAATGGCCGTTTTTTAGTATTTATAGTTATATTTCTTGTTACTAAGCAAGAGTATGGCTTTCCTGTGTGCTTAAGATGCACTCTTAAATTGGAAGCAGCAGGAGCAATGAAGCTGATCACTGTCACAAAAATGTACTTAAAGATTCTATGCATTTTTATCTCTCACAAACATCAGTTCAGTGCTTCCTGATATATTGAACAAAGTGTTTCTGGCATTTCATCTGCTTACTTATCCACTTACCTTGACACAGATCACTTTATTGGATTGTGACCATAAAGCAGTCTTTTCGGCAGTCCTCCAGAGAGGCTAATGCCATGCTCTTGGCATGGCAGTTAAACCTCACTGTATTTATCATCCTAAAGTGGTTTGTTTCATGCGTTTTCTGTACACAGTTCTTGTTTAGTTTAGTGTGGTCATGTGTTACGTAAAGAAGGACTACTTTTAAAAACTTTTATTTTAAAAGCACCAAGATTGTAGTTCTTTTAAAATTATAGCACCTGAAGAAGCTGCTGGATTACTAATAGAAATGTGAAATTCAGTAAATGTATGACTTCTAATGGTTCCAGCAACGTGCCTTATTTGTGCAAAATTGATATCTTAGTGTACATCTGAAATATACTTCCATACTAACAATTAGCTAAGCTATTACTTTAAACTTAGAGTAATTTAGAGTGATATATTAGCAACATTAGGTTAATGCCTTCTAAATGATAGATTGGTAAGCTGCCTGTAAATGTGTATTTAGCAAAACAGTCTGCAAAAATGCAAGGATAATAGTTTCAAATACAAGAAGTTTTCCAAAAATCATAATTATGCAAAAAAGCATGCAGTTAGCTGTGCTTTATTAAAGCTGTGCTTTATTAATTGTCTTGTATGTATTCTAGTTTATTCAATTAATTATTAACTAATGTCCTCACATCCAGATACTTTCTGGTTTTTTATCTGTAAAAGATACAAATGAAGTATTTACTTTGAAAAATACTTTTTCTTACGAACTTCTGTGATCGGATGTTGAAAATCTGTTCAGCACATACGTTGTTAGCTTGTGAAGCTCCTTGAAAATGCAACTGTAAATGTTAAACAGTATAAGCAGTTTATTCTGCTCAGCATCTTCAGTATTGCACAATATTCCCCAGGTAATAATTTACATCAATTCTCTTTCACATAAGTTGGAGAATCTTGCAGAGTCGATTTTAGTGTGCTTTAAAGTTTCCTGTGAAGTAGGTACAATTAATGTTTTTATCCTTATTTGATAAGGAGAAAGACTAAACAGAGGGTATTTTACACCTTTCTTTTTGAAGTCAATGAGAAATTTGTATGGGGAGGTCTTGCAGGATTTTATTCTCTGATGTTGTTCTACAAACACGGTAGGATGATGAGAAAATACTCATGCAGATTCACTTCACCACAGAGCCACACAACTGCATGTTCAATACTGAGGAGAGAGCAGCAAAGGAGTGGGAACTTGTGGCTGCTGTTGAAAGATGGCATTGTGACTTTCCAAGAAAGAATCAATTTAGGCCTTTTTGAAGTGTTTGTGGAATCTACTGATGTTTGTTTATTGAATTGCAGAGGTTCTTACAGTTCTCGATCAGCACTGTAGCTCTGCCGGCCACATAAAGAATTAGCAGGAGTATGACCTTCCTATTAGTCGTTGCATGCTTTGGTCATTATATTACTTGTATTGACTTTCTTTCTGTAGGTATATTTGATCTCCAGATTACTTAATTTCATTCAGATTGCTAGCTTAAAATGTAATGATGGTGGTTTTGAAATGGATGCTTTCAGTAAATATATTTTTATTTCAGTGTCCCATCACATGGCAAAGCAAGTGGGAAGGTCCAGAAGATCCTTTACAGTATCTTAGAAGTCTTGTAGCTCGAGCACTTGCTATACAGGTAATTTTAAAGAGTCATTTTGCCTCAGTATGCTGGTGTTTAGTGACACTGTATATTATGTGAGTTGCACTACAGTAGGCCTTTCCAAACTCAAGACCCAAAGAACTTCAGATGTGTGAAAAGGCATGTAAAAATTTAAAGGTAGGTGAGAAATACGAAGACAGCAAACTGAGCAATTTGAGGTCAGTAACGTTAGATACAGTATCGTTGTTGCTTCACAATAGATTTACATCTTAGATTTTAGTTGTTAGGCTTTCTGATGAACTGTGGGGAAAGAAGATTTATTTACTCAGATGAATCTTTACATCTAAGTCAAGACACTCTGATCTGGTAGAGAGATATGTATAAAGAGAAAAAGTGAAGCAATTCTGATAGAGATAATGCAAAAATTTGTAGAAGACTGATCTTTGAAACAAATGAAGAAAACATCTGCGTTCTTCATGTTTACAAGGGACTATAAGAGAAGGTGCAGAGTCTCACAACAGCTCTGTCAGTCTACAGTCTGATGGTGAAGAAGATAATTTTTAGTTAAGGTGAATCTATCTATATGTTGATTGACAGAAGAGGTATATTTAAGATAATAAGCCGACAAATTAAAAAGTCATTTATCTAAATTAATTAGTATTGAAAGAAACGGATTGGATCATGTTGGATATAGAGAGGAAACTATGAGAATCTTCCACAGAGGAAGGCTCCCTTAGGAGGGACAGATCTTTTGTTACCTCCAGGCAATAAATAGAAAGCTGTTGGGTTTGACCTTGATTAACGCAGTCTTGTCCAGTGGGATATGAAGAAGATTTCTGTGAACATTAATGCTGACTGTCAGATTCAGAAGGAAGATTTGAGGGGCACATGATTTCTAGGCGTTACTTTTTCTAAAGAAACTATCAAATGGATGTTTCCAAAGTATTGGTAAGATTCTTGTTATGCAAACCATTTCTTTTGGATAATGCTTAATTTTTCTTTATCCTTTCCTTCACAACAAGGCTCAAATTATGAACAGTAAAGTGTAAACATATATGGCAACAAGTGATAATGCATGTTCAGATGTTATTTGGTCGTATAACTAGAGTCTAACTTAGTCTCTTCTGTCTTTTGACTGACTATTATAGTCATTGTTATTAAAAAAGTGTTGTTTGTTGGCTGAGTGAGCAGTGTTCGTAATCTTCAAGCATACCCTGCAGTTTACAACTTCTGCCTTTATTTGGTTGTGACCAAACTTACTTATACGATTTTTTTAAAATGGAAACCTGAGATTAGAGTTCAAGCTTCTGCGCGGAGTGCACCTCCCATACAAAGAGCAGAAAACATGGCAGAGTGTGACAGGATGAAATTAGTGTTAACAGTAATAGATAATTTTCAACCAAACATACTAAAAAAGTTTTTATTTCCATATATTACTACAATCAACTATTGACAAATGTGCTGCATTACATTGCCATGATTGTAATCTTCCTTTCTCATTGTTAAAACTGCCGACAACTTTGCACATTTGGATTACTCATTTTTGTGAAAGTTATTATGAAGAAATAATTTGCGATTTTAAACACTTATTTACTGTAAGAGAGGGAGAGATTGCTAAGGCAGAGCTTTACAGCAGATCTTAACTGTATCCATAAGCAGTAAATTGTGTTAATTTTTTTGTTAGTAACAATAAAAAGTAGTGACAGATGACCAGATACTAGTTCTTATATTTTTATGGGGTTTGAATGTCAAATATGTAATAGCTGTATTTGAAGCAATTCTTAATAATACATTATCAGTCTGGTTTGCTTCTTAAGCTTCTAGTCAGATCACATCTGAAATACAATTTCTATATTTTTGTATATATTTTACAAGAAAAATATTTCTAATTNGCAAATTATTAAGCAATTCAAAAATACATTATCAGTCTGTTTTGCTTCTTAAGCTTCTAGTCAGATCACATCTGAAATACAATTTCTATATTTTTGTATATATTTTACAAGAAAAATATTTCTAATTATTCATTTCAGTTGAATCACCATTTTCTTTACATGTGAGTCCAGTTCATGTTTGTGCGTATTACAAGATTTTTGTTAGCCTTGATTGTTTTTAAATTAACTTTCCTTTTTTATGACTTTTCATTATTGATTTTATAAATGTAATTTATCATTACTTAATTCTAGATTTAGTATTCAGAAATTAAATAAAGGCTTCGATAAAGATTTTCTCATAACTCTGAAAATTACCTTCATATTTATACTTCAAGGAAGGCCATATTTTGGATTGATTTAGTTTTATATGACCAACTCTATCATCATGGGGTTTTGATAGTTGCTCATACCTCCCTCTGTTTCATTCACTATAAGAGACTGACTTCAACCTTCACTGTTTGAGATAGATTTGATTTAGGTATTTTTCGAGAGGAAAATAGGAGACATTGAAATGTCAAAGTTGTACTGAAAGATTGCATCTACTAAGGTTGCAGTAAGTCTCTACTTAGGGTTAATAGTTAAAGGCTGCCTTGTCAGATGTTTCTTGCCAGTGCAGAAAATAGTAAAATTGGCTGCTTTGTTACAAACATTTAATGGGGATGGGGAAGAACCCAAAGTACAGATGGTAGACTAATTATAGCAGCATTTATAGAAGTGTAAAGATCTTCTGAGAGCATCACACAACAACAGACAAAAAAACAACAGGTATTGCATTTCTCAGGTCCGAATTCACTCAGTAAAATACAAAATAAAAAAAGGAAATGTGCCTACATAAAGTGTGAACAAATCAGAATATAAGCAAAATGCAGTAGAGCCATATCTTGCTGTAATATGTTGTGGTGATAGAGCTGATGGAAATAGGTGATTTGTTCCCAGGTGGAAGTTCTGATATTTGGATGCTAGCTTTTGCTTTAAATTAAAATGAAACTTCAGTGTATTGAACATTCTTCTAAGATGAAGAGTTGTGAATACTATCAATTTGCAATGCTGACGTTGAACTTCACAATATCGTGTTTCAGCTTGTCTGTCTACAATGATTTATTTGCTATCAATATTAAGATACGAAGCTTATGAATCATCATAGATCTTTGTGTTGGTTGTAATTCTTGTAATACTCCCAGTTTCCTCATGGTGTCATCTTAAGTGTGTTCTGTGTTTTCCCTCTATTGTGGTACATAATTAAAACTTAGCAACAATATGCATCAGTGTATAATGGAATTTAAGTCCATCCTGGTCTGTAGATAAGTGTCTTCTCATGGCTATGGGTACCAACAGGAGAGAAAGAGAGAGAAGAGACACAGAACTACAGTTATTATAAGGCAAAACAGCAGCACAGGCCAATGTCAGGTGAATATCTGTCGTGGTTTGAGCCCAGTCAGGAGAAAAGAACCATGCGGCCGCTCGCTCACTCCTCCTCCCACAAGAGGAAGAGGAGAAAATGTGATGAAACCTGGTGGGTCGGGACAGGGACAGGGAGGGTTCACTCACCAGTTATGGTCACGGGCAAAAACAGACTCGACTTGGGGAAAAAATTCAATTTAACCAGTTACCAAGCAAAGCAGAGTAGGATAAGGAGACATGAAAATCCAGATCTTAAAACACAAGTAAATACCCTTCCCCTCACCCCTCCCTCCTTCCCGTGCTCGAGTCCCCTCGCTCCGGATCTCTCTCCCTCCTCCCCCCTCAGGGGCGCAGGGGGACGGGGAATGGAGAGCGCAGTCAGTTCACCAGAGATTGTCTCTGCCGCTCCTTCCTCCTCAGGTGGGGACGGCTTCTCACACGCTTCCCCTGCTCCAGGGCGGGGTCTCTTCCATGGCAGACAGTCTCTCACAAACCCTTCCGATGTGAGTCTTTCCTGTGTGGTGCAGTCCCTCAGGAACGCACCGACCCAGCATGGGCTGCCCACAGAGTCACGGTCTGCTTCAGGAGCAGGCACCTCCCCTGGCGTGGTATCCTCCACGGGCTGCAGGTCCACCCCTGCCTTGCCATGGTCCTTCATGGGCTGCTCCACTGCAATCCTCCGTGGGCTGCAGGGTCACAGCCTGCTCTCTCCTCGTGAGCTGCAGGGGAATCTCTGCTCTGTCCGCCTCCTCCCTCTCCTTCCTCACTGATACCCCATACCTGCATAGGTGTTTTCCTCACCTCCCTCGCCTCCCTCTGCTGCAGGTCTCAACAGCTGTTTCTTTGTCCTGTCCCCTCCTTAAATCTGTTATGGCATGGGCCCATCTGTTGTCTCTGAATGGCCCGGCCTCAGCCTGAGCCAGGGCCGCCTTGGAGCTGGAGGAGCTTGGAGCAGCTTCTGACAGGGGCCACCCTCCCGTGTAGCCCCTTCCCCTGCTACCAAAGCTCCGCCACACAAACCCAACGCATTATCAACATTGAAAAATGTTCTGGGTCAACAAATGGGAACTTACTTTTTGTTTCCACTAAATAAAGAGCTCGATTTCATCGCTTCCAGAAAAAAAACCCTCTCTTATTCCAACAAGACCTTATATTTTAAGTGGAAATATTTCTTTCATTCTTTTGGACTGAGCTGCTTTTAAGTCATCTGTAAAAGCAGTTCTTCCTTTGAGTGGTTGTTTGGTCAGACAGCTGCTAAAAGGCTTACAATGTACACCGAAAATGAGGACTGTTTGACCTCAGAATTATAAACACTACTTTCAGAGTTCTAATCACGGAAATATTTATGGATACTGAAAGTTCCTATTTACATAAGTTATGAAAGTTTTTGTTGAAAATGTGTATTTGTCTATAAAGTACTCCTAATAGAGTGTACGAATAAGTTATATTTTATCAAGAGACTTGTATGTATCTCTCTGGGATGCTGTTTTTGCTCGTCCCCTCCCATCCTGAGTGAAATCTAGGGTAGTAATATTTAATTTCAATACCAGTTTGACACCCTATTATAAGATTTTTACTATGTTACTGCTCTTTTACTATTTGAGGTGGAATGACTTTGTTTCTGTTTTGGAACCATTACTGTTCCTCTGTTTTATCAATTAGGTCCCCAGAAAGTTAGCTTGGACGCCCAAGGTATATGAGGTTTGAACTCTTGAAACTGCCTGCTGAAGCTACTATAAAACCTTCTGGGAATTGGAGAGACAGGATTCTTCCTTCACACCCAAGGCATCTAGGCAAAGAGGTTCAATTTTCATTCACTGATAACAGGCAGAAAGTCTGCTCTGAAAAAGCAGTCTGCTCAGAAAGCTGAGAAAGTCAAGTCCTCTCAATTATCACTGAGTTAAAGAACCCTGAAGACCAGCCTATAAATCAGTCTTCATGCAACAGTAGATGATAGGCCCATAAAATCTGAGAAATGGAGACTGAACTTGAATCCCAAAATAGTCACACACACGTACTCTGTACAGACACAGCCAACGGCATACATGCTAACAGAGGAGGACAGTACCTTTACAGGCAGCTGCATAAACAGACAGCATGAGTAGCTTTATCCTGTTTCTGTGGTTCACTGCTCAAGGAAAACACCCTTCACAAGTCTCGCTGATTTTTGGTCTCTCCACTGTCTTGCTTCCACTCCCTCAGTCTGCAGGACACAGCTCCCAGACTTCCCATCCTCCTGCTGGCTGATACTGCTAGAAGTTTGCTAGTGGATTCCCTTCCCTCACACAGAGAACACACTTGCACAAAAATAACTGAGAACAGAGCTTAAGAGAAGGATAGGACAGACTCCGGTGATCAGGTGCAAGGTTGACCAAAGCGTACTGACCAGCAGGCTCCCTACATGTGGCCTGCCCTTTCATACCTCTCTCTCTTTTTTCCCATTCTTGTTCAGCCCCCATCCACCTTTCCGCACCTTTGGTCCTTCCCCTAAATATTCCATAAGAAATTTTGTACAATCCCAGAATTGTCATGTTCAGTCCCCAAATTCACCCACTTGGACACTCCATAATAAAGCTTATACCCCTTTAAGTAATCCCACTTACTTTACATAGCATTTCAGAGTTTTTTCTAATAGATTGCCCTAGCAGATTTTGCAGCAGGGACAATAGCTTAATGGTTTGTCTTTTATGGTCTTAGAAGTAGCTGATTCAGATGAATTAGGTTGGCTGCGTTCCCCACCTTGTCGTTGTTCCTCTCATCACTCACCCTCTATTTGAACAGCTGTTACCTAGGTATCTGAGCAGTGCAGAATACTTCAGATGTAGTATTCTAATATCAAAGCACAAGAACTCGTAAAATATTGTGTTTAAATACACTTATTCCTTTATTTTAATTCAAATTTCCACCTGATCCTGAAGAATTAGCATTTTTCTGTTACTTTTCGTGGCTTCTCATCTTCAGGTGTCGTGAATTTGAATACACAAATACAACTTCAGCCTAATATTACCTACGATGAAACTGAGCCTTAATTGGCTTCCACAGCTCTCTTCATGTTGCAGCATGATTTCACTTTGTTCAGAATTCATCAACCAGGATACATCTTTCAAGACCTTTTTTCTAAGTGACAACTGCTTGGTAAAAATCAGAAATTTGCAAATACTACTATTAAAATGTAAATGTTTTCTTTGTCTCTCCTGTAATAGGCAAATTTGAAGCTCTGATATCGTGTCCCTTTTTAGTGACTGTTTCAGTTAGATTGTATTGATTAAGTAGTGACCAGTATAGAGTAGCAGCGCTGTATCAAGACTGTCCAAGCAGGAGGGCAGATGGAACATAAGGTGAAAGTATCGGACTTGGATGGGTCATAAGAGTTGTCCATTGAAATAAGATCTAATTTCCAAGGAATCAAAAGCAGAAGCTGGAGAGGTTTTTATGCTCAGACAGTTCGCGTACTCTTGTGACTTACAGAAAGCTGCGTTCATGCATGGGTGCTGAGGTGGAAGGATTCCTTAAGTTTTCTTTTTTGTTTTGTGCACCAGTTCAAGACTTCACTTTCCAGAGGTACTAAAGCCACTATTTCTTGTAGTGAAATGAATCTTTTCCTGCAGAATACAGTGGATTTTCACTCTAAATCCGCAAACTTTGCCGTTTTAAATTGAAGCATTTTTTGGTTGTCAATGAGCAAGAATTATCTCAAGTTTTGGGAAGACGATTTGTTTTAGGCACGGAAAGACATTTTTTAAAAAGCAGCATTGGAAAAAGAAAGATATCTCTACTTGCATTTTGTTCGGTTTCATTGTGAGTTGTTCAAACTTAATCCCTATGAAGTTTAGATGCTCTGTTAAATTAAGGCATCCAGAAGTTATGGGCTGTTCTATAAACATCAGGCTTAAATGTTTTCAAAAGTAATCTGTTTCAACAGAATTCAACTCCTGTTGATTAAACTCTCAGAGTTCTAAGCAAGTTTTGTGAGAATGGCTGTTCTTTTTTAATTATTAAATGCTACCTTGTAAGCAGACATTTGAGCACCATCCTTTGTCATACTACTGACCAGTTGTTCAGCTCTCTGATTGTAGAATATTGATTGCAGATGATCACTCATAAAAAAAAATTTGTGTTGCATAAAAAAGAAGAAAAACCTAGGTGATTGTCTTTATGCACTTTCTGAGAAATTACCTTATTTTAAAGAAAATGATTGTTTTCCGATCAGTTTAAATTTAAAAGAACTAGATTTAGTGTTCTGTATTTCTTCTATGGATGCAAGTTAGTATTTTTATACTCCTTAAGTTACAAGAAACTGTACCATGTACTATATAAGATTTAGAGCTATAGTTCATATACTTTATTTCATCTGATAAAATAATCACCATTCATTGATTTTTCTCTTTAAGCTATAAGATACATTTTCACAATACAGGAAGAAATCTGAAACAATAAAATGATAAAATATTAATAAAATGTATGCATTTAAATTGCTAAAATGTAAAGTGTAGATTGTTCAGTTTCTAATAACTTGGTTTTCATTGTATCTCTTTATTGTGGACAAAGCTGTCTGCAACAGAGAAAGCAGAATAAAATGGATAGTCTTGTCTGACAAAAGCTCAAGCAAAAAGAGGTTAATTATAGTACAAGTGATAGAAAAGAATGTTATTATAATTTGCATATGAAAATCAGTCTCCTTATTTTATGTTGTCAAAGACTGGTAATTTTAAATGCCAGACATTACTAAATGAGAAGGCTGCAACACATACTAATACACCAATTTACAAGTACATTCCATCAATCTGCTTTGCTGTTTTCTAGACAGCTCAGTTCCTGTAATTTGCTCATATGATCACCACTATGTTGATGCAAATCCTGTGTCTACTAATAATAAACAATCTATTCAAAATCCTTTATTGTTTAATTCATAATTGTGATTTCATAGTCATACATGTATACATAGAAATAAATTTCTTAGAGTAATAAGACAGCTTTGTAACTAAAAAGTAACTAGATGTGATCATTGTTCTGTTTTGAACTGTAGATGTTTTGATGGCAACTGGCTGGTGAAATAGTTTGCAAAATATTTTGTCTCTTGATTGCAGATTTTAATTGGTCAAGATCAATGGTAACATGATACAACTATTCCTCAAATAGCATTTGCAGAGATATATATATATATGTATGTTACAAAGTAAGCCAATTTTCTGATAGAAACACATTGCCATTCCACAAGCAAGCATCATCCCTAATTAGCAATCTTTTTTGGCATTTCTTTGGGGAACTCAGAAATATGGCTGCATGTTGACCTATCTTTCTCTCTTTAAAGGAGATTGCATGTAGCTGAATTTGACGTAATAACACAGTTTCATATTGTACTCCTGTACAAATATTAAAAAAAGATTTAAAGTTTCAGAACTGTTGAAGTTTCAGAGCAGTTTCAGTTTCAGCTGTCATCTCCAATTTAGTTTCTGAAGGAAAAGCTTCTTGAGAGTAATTCTTGATTAAATCCTTGTTTATCTGTTTTGTGTGCAGGACTTCTAGTCTTGAGAATTCACATTTGGATAAAGCAGCCAGTGCAGGATGCAGGTGCACTCAGTAACTCTGTTGTCATGACTGTATTTTAAAAATGGACTAAACACAGAGGCATTCTGGTTTGGGGATTTGGGTTTTTTTTTTCTTACGAGAGTTCTTCTTGGTGTGGTCTTTGTCTCTAAACGTTCAGGAAGGTACATAATTGAGGAAAAAAACCCAAAACCTTGAGTCAAAGGAGAAGAGTTGTTAAGAGTGATAGGAAGCTTAGATCCCCATTTCAGGCATGTAAGTGATGCTTAAAGGCAGGAAGGGTAAATACTCTCATGCTCTGTAGTATGTTTCCCAGTGTATTCAGCTGAGTACTGTAAATAGAAACTTAATTAGAATGTGTGCCCTTACATGGATGTCCTTGTTTCGGCTGGAATAGACTTAATTTTCTTTCTGGCAGCTGGTACAGTGTTGTGTTTCAGATTTAGCATGATAATAATGTTGATAACACAGTGATGTTTAGGTTGTTGCCGAGTAGTGCATATCCTGAAGGGCTTTTCAGCTTCCCATGCTCTGCCAGGGAGGAGGTGCACAAGAAGCTGGGAGGTAGCATAGACAGGACAACTGACTCAAGCTAACCAAAGGGATATTCCATACCATAGGACATCATGCTCAGTATATAAACTGGGGAGAGTTGGCCGAGGGGGGTCAGTCACTCCTCGAGGAGTGGCTGAGTCCACATTATGAGTCCATAATGTCTGTATCTCCAGGTTAGTTCCTGAGAAGAGGTTTAAATGAAACTTCATATCATACTACTGCTCTTCAGTATTCTTTTAGCCCTCAAGTGTGACAGGACATCTAAAAGACACCTGTAGCCTTGATGATGAGCTGTTCTGCTGGGATTGGCCACAATAAAAAATGTCCCTTTCTGGTTTAAAGAAAGGCTTTGTGGGCTTCAAATAGCTCATCTACTGTACTTGAGGTACCTTCACTCTAAATGCCTTGACTTTACTATGTAGGAACAAACAACAATCCATTCCAATTTATTACGGCAATTAAAAAAAAACTTATTGATTTCTGTGTCTACACAAAGTTATGCTTTGTTGAACAAACCATTTGATAGTCTGAGCAGTAATCCCCTGTTGCAGTATTTTGTTCAATGGAGCGTAAGTAGCTTTAGCATGAGCCAGCATGGTGCGTCTCCGGATGCCATGTCACAGACATGGCTATGCAATCATATAGTTCCTTTGTTTAGACTGAGATTGCGTCAGCCACTGTTTCCATTCTGTAATCTCCTTTTCCTTGTAGAAGAATAGATTTCCTTCTTTGCCCTTTCATTGTGGTATATTTTGGGATACATACTCCACAGAGTTAAACAATTTCTGATTAGATTTCTTTAGTGTGTTTGATAAACATTGCATACATATCTGAGAGTTAGTTTAAGCCTTAATAGTTGCTAATAGAGGAGAGTTCAGTGACGCAGGCATGGCTGAGAGGTTTTCTCTGAATTTTGACAGCCTCAAGAGAGGGTGTTAACAGAAAATAAATGACCGGTAAACAATGGGAAAAAAAAGAGAGACTGACGGCTGCAGTCCATTCCAAGGGGTCGTTCTTTCACAGAATCATAGAAAGGGTTGAAAGGGACCTTTAAAAGTCATCTAGTCCAACTCCCCTGTGGTGTGCAGGGACATCTTCTGCTAGGTCAGGTTGCTCAGAGCCCCGTCCAACCTGACCTTGAGTGTTTCCAGGGATGAGGCATCTACCACGTCTGTAGGCAGAAGAGGACCAAGGACTGTGAGGGAGATGCTTAACAGAAAATCTGTATCTCATGAGATGTTGACCAGAGAAAATGAACCATAGCAGAGTAAGCAGTTCTCTGTTGACTGTCCTTGTTGTAACATAGCCTTCAAACTGGTACTATAAAGCAAATTACTGCAGTGCATCCTGTCATTACTAGTGCCTAATATATTGAGTGTTCTGTACCCCTCTTTACCCCTCAGCACCATCACAATACAGATTTCAGCATCCCTGCTGCAGAGCTCTGCAAAGAAATTGTGTCTGAGGTAGTCCTGACTTTGTCCAAGGATTATAGTAGTCTTGTCTGCTATCTGCAAATAAATATTATGGGCCACTGTTTTCCCTCCCCTGCAACTTCTTGCTAGTGGAGGTGAGAAGTAGGACCATAATACCTTTCAGAAGGAGAGGACACTGAAGTACATTCCTGTGTGATTTACCATTTGAAAGATAGTATGTGCCAACACCTTATTGTATACTTGAAATACTGCAGTATTCACACGTTCATTTTATAAAGGATAACTAGCTCAAAAATAATAGCTGAAGGATTTCACATACAAAATAAAATTAGCACAAGGGAGCAAATTGTTGCATACCAGTTGCTCCTGAGAAGCTACGTGTTACTCTCTCTGTACTCAGTGCCAGAAAAAATGCTTCCATTTCATTTCTTTGGAGTGTAACACAATTACTCCTGCTGGCATTTACCACTGAATGTCAACACTTAGGAGCAAGCCTATGGAACAGCTCCTGCACTGTGAGGAAAATAGGACTCTAGCAATGACTTTTCCTTAACCTAAACTCTGGTTGACTGTATACTTACTCCCCAGCAGTTCTACTCGCCATCGTTTGCTCTCAGACTTATCTGAAGTCCTGTGTTTTTTTTTTTTCCCCAGTAACTTTGAATCCCTCTAAAACTAGTAGAAAACCAGAATTGTACTCTTTGGTTTCTGGCCATGCATATTCATGTAACACTGAATACAGTTTTTCATCAAGGCACAGAAATGAAATAACTTCTGTAGTGATTTATGTGATTTTCTCTTCCAATAAGAGTTCTCTTCTGGGACCACACCAACAGAAAAACACAGGAGAAGAGAATACATTTGGAATTAATTAAAACAGGTGAAGGAAAAGTACTTGATTCATTGTAGAGGGGTTCTGTGATCCTAAAGTTGTATAAATGATAATGTGAAAGTCTGGCAGCCTCTTTATTTCTTCCACTGTTGAATATGAGGTGCTCAGTTTGCTTTGGGATTATAGAAGATAAGAAAGGCTTCTCTCTGAAAATGGAATAGATGCTTCTTGGATGTTAAGATACATGAAAAAATATTATTTGAACCACCTGAGACCGCACTTAGAGATTTATTTTTGCAAAAAAATAAAAAACCACAAACTTCTTTTATTATACCAAGCAAAACCTCACATTAATTGAAGTTTTGAAATTTCCTGCTAGGAATTGCTTTGTGAGCATTTTGGGTATTACTGATAAGTTTTGATATTATATTTATAATCATCATATGCTAAATTAGTCTATCACGGACAGTTCAAACCTAAATTTTTAGTTTCATTGTAATAAGAAAGATTCCAGAAATACTGGAATACTGAAATACTGAAATAAACAGTTAGAAAGAAGAGTGTACAATAGATTTTTTATTGTATTTTGTAGTATAAATATTTTTAGGTTAGGATATTTGGACTTGTAGACCACGTTATTTGTATAATAGAAATTATTGTTATAATGATTATTTTAAAAAATAAGTTAGACACCATTTCAGCTTTCATATGCCCTTTCCCAGTTGTTATAGCTACCATCTCTAACCAAAGATATATCATTAATTCATACACTGAAAGCTACTTTTGGTGATTTTAGATCGTGACTATTAGCTGTTTTGAAGAAGAAAAACAAATCCTGAATTGTAGCCGGTCTGTTAAAGACCATACTATGGGATGTAGGAGTGAGGGGGCTGTTGGGAGAGCATGGGTATTGGTCTGAGCCACAGAGACAAGCAGCTAGATTTTACACCAGCTTGGAGCTGATGGTAGTCTTCTCACTGTAATCCAGCTGGCAAGTGACAGCTGCATGGATTATTTTGTCCTATCTGGCAGGAAAGGCAAAGTTTTCTACTAAGTTGGTGATGGAAGGAGGCCCTTCAGACTGAAACGTTACATGACCATCCAAGATCAGTAAGAAGTCAAACAACTTTGCATCACTTTGACAAATGAAGTCAATGTATGTTTTTATTGGAGTCAGTATAGGAGAGGGAAATGAAGATATTCTAGCTGATCTGTTGCAGGATTTCTCCTTTTCAAGAAACATCACTTCAGTCTCTCTACAGCAGAGCTTAAACTTCCTTCCCTTCAAGACCTAATGTCTTCCAAGCGCTAATGGCAGTGGCAGTGGATGTCCTAGTGACAAATGATCCACTTAACAGAGCGGTGTTGTCTTTTGAGACTGTAGCACTTCACTAACATGCTGTCATGTAGTCATGCAAGACGAAAAAGAGAATAAGCATAAGGGTATTTTTTACACTTGTGTTGTAAAATGCATTTTATTATCATTTTTATTGCATTTCAATCTTAAATTATTTATTGAACAGCTGTGAATGAGCTATGTCTCCAGCTTCTTGTAAAGCAGTACAAACAATTACGAACTTTGCTTTTGTGATCTAATTAAATTTTTTGTTATTGTGTATTTCCTGGTGCTACTTAATTATATAAGTTCAGAATTAATATCACCCATACTGGTCTTTTAATTGGGTGGAATATAA
>VZSC01004591.1:47054-80087 GCA_013398225.1 Steatornis caripensis
CCCAGTAACTTTGAATCCCTCTAAAACTAGTAGAAAACCAGAATTGTACTCTTTGGTTTCTGGCCATGCATATTCATGTAACACTGAATTCAGTTTTTCATCAAGGCACAGAAATGAAATAACTTCTGTAGTGATTTATATGATTTTCTCTTCCAATAAGAGTTCTCTTCTGGGACCACACCAACAGAAAAACACAGGAGAAGAGAATACATTTGGAATTAATTAAAACAGGTGAAGGAAAAGTACTTGATTCATTGTAGAGGGGTTCTGTGATCCTAAAGTTGTATAAATGATAATGTGAAAGTCTGGCAGCCTCTTTATTTCTTCCACTGTTGAATATGAGGTGCTCAGTTTGCTTTGGGATTATAGAAGATAAGAAAGGCTTCTCTCTGAAAATGGAATAGATGCTTCTTGGATGTTAAGATACATGAAAAAATATTATTTGAACCACCTGAGACCGCACTTAGAGATTTATTTTTGCAAAAAAATAAAAAACCACAAACTTCTTTTATTATACCAAGCAAAACCTCACATTAATTGAAGTTTTGAAATTTCCTGCTAGGAATTGCTTTGTGAGCATTTTGGGTATTACTGATAAGTTTTGATATTATATTTATAATCATCATATGCTAAATTAGTCTATCACGGACAGTTCAAACCTAAATTTTTAGTTTCATTGTAATAAGAAAGATTCCAGAAATACTGGAATACTGAAATACTGAAATAAACAGTTAGAAAGAAGAGTGTACAATAGATTTTTTATTGTATTTTGTAGTATAAATATTTTTAGGTTAGGATATTTGGACTTGTAGACCACGTTATTTGTATAATAGAAATTATTGTTATAATGATTATTTTAAAAAATAAGTTAGACACCATTTCAGCTTTCATATGCCCTTTCCCAGTTGTTATAGCTACCATCTCTAACCAAAGATATATCATTAATTCATACACTGAAAGCTACTTTTGGTGATTTTAGATCGTGACTATTAGCTGTTTTGAAGAAGAAAAACAAATCCTGAATTGTAGCCGGTCTGTTAAAGACCATACTATGGGATGTAGGAGTGAGGGGGCTGTTGGGAGAGCATGGGTATTGGTCTGAGCCACAGAGACAAGCAGCTAGATTTTACACCAGCTTGGAGCTGATGGTAGTCTTCTCACTGTAATCCAGCTGGCAAGTGACAGCTGCATGGATTATTTTGTCCTATCTGGCAGGAAAGGCAAAGTTTTCTACTAAGTTGGTGATGGAAGGAGGCCCTTCAGACTGAAACGTTACATGACCATCCAAGATCAGTAAGAAGTCAAACAACTTTGCATCACTTTGACAAATGAAGTCAATGTATGTTTTTATTGGAGTCAGTATAGGAGAGGGAAATGAAGATATTCTAGCTGATCTGTTGCAGGATTTCTCCTTTTCAAGAAACATCACTTCAGTCTCTCTACAGCAGAGCTTAAACTTCCTTCCCTTCAAGACCTAATGTCTTCCAAGCGCTAATGGCAGTGGCAGTGGATGTCCTAGTGACAAATGATCCACTTAACAGAGCGGTGTTGTCTTTTGAGACTGTAGCACTTCACTAACATGCTGTCATGTAGTCATGCAAGACGAAAAAGAGAATAAGCATAAGGGTATTTTTTACACTTGTGTTGTAAAATGCATTTTATTATCATTTTTATTGCATTTCAATCTTAAATTATTTATTGAACAGCTGTGAATGAGCTATGTCTCCAGCTTCTTGTAAAGCAGTACAAACAATTACGAACTTTGCTTTTGTGATCTAATTAAATTTTTTGTTATTGTGTATTTCCTGGTGCTACTTAATTATATAAGTTCAGAATTAATATCACCCATACTGGTCTTTTAATTGGGTGGAATATAAGCATCTATGATCTTGACAGAGTTTCTCTTCAGCAATTACATTAAAAGTTTATTTGATGACAGCAATAGAATGTTTATATTAAATACAAGTTGAAATTATTGTGTCTACTTTTATTACACAATTTAAAAAAAATTGTCATACTATATGATAAAACAGATTGTTATATGAAGTCATTAAAAGAATCATGCAGACAAGAGTCATTAACTGTGTACATTTAGCTAATGGAAATGGACAGCAAAAATCTCATCACTGAATCATGATCATTTGGATTGAGGACTCATAATCGGTGATATGACAGATAAAAAGATCACTGATTAAAATGTTTGAACATGGTGAAAACATTTTGGAGATGTGTCTGACATACGGACAACATAAAATTCACTGAGTGATATTTACTTGTATTTTGGATTGTTTTGTCACTTCCAGGATGCTTCTATGGAATTATTTGTCTGTCAGCAGTTCAAAGAATACAGTAAATTACTTTTTGAACCAGATATGGATGCCTGGCAGGTGCATTGCATAATGCGACTGTAGCTTCCAAGATTTTTTATTGAGTGATTAGAGTAATTTCATAATCTTCTAGTAGTTGGTATTTAGAAAGGAGGGTATTTTGTCTTTTTATTAATTTATGTCTTTTGTCTGTTTAATGGTAGTATATGGAATCTTAGTCTGTGATTTTTTTCTGGCTTAGTATTAAACATTAATCTTTCTGTGCAGAAGCATATAGCTTGCACCTACTTATAGAGTAGGTATACAGTCACTTAATGGTTATACTACAGTACCATTGTGCCTATACTGTGTAATGAAACTGAACCAAAGATGTACAACATGAAAGTTTCAAAACATAGGATTTTTGTCCAGCAGTGTGGACTGTTGTATAACCACTCAGGTATCTAAATAACTCAGCTGAAGATAACAAAGTCTTTAGGCTGAGTTTGTTAGTATTTTAAGGATCAAACTCAGATTTCATTACTTAAGACACATGGTTTATGAAGACTGCAAGGTGCAGTGTGTGTCTCTCTTCTCATGTTGGCCCATAATGCATTGTGTTGATGGGAAATTCCAAGCTTGTTTCTCATAGTGTGAGGCTTCATAGCAGCATGTAAGACAGGGTGAAAGAAGTAGGTTAGGGCATGTGTTCTGTGAGGATAACTGAGGCCAGATATTCCCCCCACCTCTGTTACTTTCATTTATTACCAAATATAACAGAGGCCAGCTTTTATCTTATAAGAAATTCTGTGAATTAATGTCTCAAATGAATACACTAAAAATGGTGGCATTAACCTAATACTAAGAGATATTTTCAAAAAAATTGTCAAATTTAATGTGCAGTTTACACAAAAGAATGTTCTTAACCNTTCTGTGAATTAATGTCTCCAATGAATACACTAAAAATGGTGGCATTAACCTAATACTAAGAGATATTTTCAAAAAAATTGTCAAATTTAATGTGCAGTTTACACAAAAGAATGTTCTTAACCCATACTTGAAATGAATGCAGTTATTTGCCTGAATTTATTAAAGCAAAGACAGTAATAACAACCATTTTGATGGAAAACATGAACTCTCCTGTTAGTAAAGTTGAAATAGGGTTTGAACAGAATGTTAGAAACTTGATAAAAGTTTCATTGTACAAAGTGAGTTGCACTATGCGAAGAATGGAACACAGTTTATTTAGAATGGATTAGTCACATTACAAATAAACTGCTGGTTTTCTTTATACTTTTTAATGGTGTTAATTTTCTGTTTACCAGTTTGAAATAATTGAAATTAATATTAAACTTTGAGATTACAGTATATTCGCACAAACAATTTTAATTAATAATAATTTACAAACCCACATAAACTCAAAATGTTGTAAAATCAGGTAATAACTTCAGGAGTCTTTGTTTTCTTTTTTTTTTCTCTTTTAGAATTGGGTAGAAAAAGCAGAGAAACAGAAACTACTGTTAGATACCCTTGACCTTTCAGAGCTGTTTCATCCAGACACATTTCTCAATGCCTTACGCCAGGAGACTGCAAGGTGAGGGAAAAATCTACCTATTTGTGTGTGCTAATCTGCCATTTTTCCTTATGCGTGAAAATGGTTATTTCATTTTCAGGACACAGATCCAAAAAATTATGTCAATTGCTGTCATCAGTCATCTCATTTGTATTACTTGCACTGAAATAGAATAGCTGTGGAGTACTTGTTTAAATGCTGACTTTTTTTTAATTTTAAATGAAATTTAAAATTAATTTTTCTTCAAAGTAAGACTTAGTATGATATGGTACACATTGAAAATACATTGGTTTTGGTTTTGTATTTAATTTCTTCCTGTTATATGTCTCTGAAATTTACTGTGTATGTGTTTCACTCACAGAGTAATGACCTGTTCAGTGGACAGCCTTAAATTTACGGCATCATGGAAAGGACGAATACAGGAAGGCAAACTCCAAGTTAAGGTATTTTACTAGGGTCTTTTACTAGAATTTTATCATGATGTTTTATTAGCATACTCCAAGTCATCTGCCCATAAACTTTCCTGAAAACTGAGCTGTAAATACCTTGGTGAACCTGAGATACAAAGACTGGTTAATGGTATACAGCTGCAAAAATGGTAGCGCAGAAGTTCTGCAGAAATGGGAGAAGGAAAGCGGTTATCTTTTTACCTCTCCCTAGTCACAGAGCTAATTTAAAATTTAAGCTTATTTTTGCTCAATTCTCTTCAGCCACCTCTAGATAAAAATTGAAGCTGCAATTCCATTAGTTAATATCTAACTGTTGTCCAGAAAGTAGTTGTCCAGAAAGACTTGTGGCATGTAGCAAGAGGAAATACACATGTAAATCTGTAAGTGTGTTAGCATTTGTCGAATCACTGAAAAGAGACTTCTAAGGAAGTAAAAAACCCCAAACTATAATATGACTAGCTTTTGATATGATAAAGACCCAACAATATTTTAATGGATAGTTAGGGCTACAGCGAGCAGCCATAAAGTCACTACTGACTGCTTAGACAGCAAAGTAGAGATGATTTCTCAAATGGTTTAGTTTAGCTTCTTAACATTTCAGGAGCACTGCCAATTTGGCTGAATCCAGATCTCTTTACACCTGTTTTATACTTAGTTTTGTAGGGAATTCACAAAAAAAGTTTTCTGTACTTGGTCTTCCAACAGGTGTGTTAGTCTCATGATAATACTACACAGCTCAAAGTGCTGTGTTCAGCACAGAGCACGGCACTTCAAACTGCATTCTTAAAGAAGCACGGGTGCGCAATGCAGGGCACTCACCACGCAACTATGTACTGATGTGCAGCTAATACAGAGATTGCTAGACTTGCGGTGAAGAAAGCAAGTGGCAGGGCACCTTCTGTAGTCTGATAACGCAGGCAGACACAAGACTATGGGAGATATTAGGGTTCTGGGTTGGCTGCTGGCACTATCTAAAATTATTAATACAGAATGTATGAGAATTCATATTCCTAAAATATTAATAGATTGTAAGGGCAGAAAATATAACTGTAATCATCCAATCTGACCTTTATACAACACAGTCTTTTGAAATTTGGTGAATTAATTCCTGTTGGAACTAGAGAATATAATTTAGAAAATTATTCAATTTTGATATTTAAATAAGGGTAATAGTTGCCTACCTCATTTAATGAGAGGTAGGTGGGAATCTACATCCTGGAGATAAATAAACCAAGGGACTTCTAGGGCAATTTGGCTATCTGGGATAAACCGGAGATATGATAAACCCGGGAACCTGCAAATCACATGTTCCGAGATTCCAAATTCAGCTTAGGCTTCTAAGTCCATAGCATTAAGCAAAAACTGAGTTTCACAACTCAGACCACTCATTCTAGGGTAGCTATCAGCTGCAGATCCTAGAAGCTTGGACTTCTTCCAAACCATCCTACCATCTTTGGAAAATGTCAAAAGTCGATGTCAAATACCTGAAATCCATGTACAAATAATATTATCTAAGTATTTTCATATGCTAAAAAGTAATACAATATTTTACAGTTGCTAGATTGAAATAGCTGCTTGGAAACTAAAGAATTAAAGGGTAATTAGAGGAAAGAGTTTTATAACACTCCAGTTAGGTGTATTGACACTTATGTGCAAATTTGTGTGGTAGATTTTTGGTATTATTACTCAGGATACACTGTTAGCAGTCACTGTTATGTGTAGACAAAAAGGTTAACATGTATTCTCTATTGCTTTACAAGAATGAGTCTTAAGTTCCAAGAGGACTCAAAAACAAGGAGAGAATTTTGTTTAAGAGCAGATTGTCTGCCGCAGGAATAGTAGAAGCAGTTAGATGAGTGGTTATTTTTAGCAAAAGGTAAGAGTCCTGTCAAATTGACTTGCTTCATTTGAATACTATCCTTTCCTCAGCAAGAGCAATATTCAGTGAATCTGTATTAGTAAGTATTCAACAGTATCTTCACTGCTCCTTTGAATCTTTGATGTACAGAAAGGCTTTGGAACCCTTTGCCATGCTGAATATTTAGATTCCTTTCCATGAGTCCTTCCTTGTGCTTATGGAAAACTAGGGAGAAACATTCACATTAGTAAAGCTAAATACCACTTGAACTGTAACTAAGGCATAAAAATGTCAGTGATTCAGAAAAATCATCCTCTAAAATGTGTCTTGTTTGATAAGGATTCTCTGGATTGCACATTAAGCTTGGTTCACATGAGCGATATGAATTTTAATACTGGTAAAGTTAATGTTGTATCTGCAGTTTCAAGAATTCAGGTGAACCTTATACTGTGGAGAGGTATGTTTTGGAAAGTAGGGACTCAAAAAAAAAAAAAAGAATCAGCAGTATAGATAGTTCANTTCCTCAGCAAGAGCAATATTCAGTGAATCTGTATTAGTAAGTATTCAACAGTATCTTCACTGCTCCTTTGAATCTTTGATGTACAGAAAGGCTTTGGAACCCTTTGCCATGCTGAATATTTAGATTCCTTTCCATGAGTCCTTCCTTGTGCTTATGGAAAACTAGGGAGAAACATTCACATTAGTAAAGCTAAATACCACTTGAACTGTAACTAAGGCATAAAAATGTCAGTGATTCAGAAAAATCATCCTCTAAAATGTGTCTTGTTTGATAAGGATTCTCTGGATTGCACATTAAGCTTGGTTCACATGAGCGATATGAATTTTAATACTGGTAAAGTTAATGTTGTATCTGCAGTTTCAAGAATTCAGATGAACCTTATACTGTGGAGAGGTATGTTTTGGAAAGTAGGGACTCAAAAAAAAAAAAAAGAATCAGCAGTATAGATAAGTCCTTAAACACATGTGGTGAGGTAGCTGGGTCCCTATTTTATCCCACCTGACTTTAGATACCTAAATCAGAAATTGGAGTTTACCACCCTCAGTTTGTCAGTGAAGAAACATATGTACCAATTCAGATCCTAAATGAGTTAAATAACTTTCAGGAGACACCTGTCTCTCACCACTGACCGGAGAAAACCTACAATTGCTATGGTCGTACCATAGTAGTTTTGGTCAATTGCCTGAAGTTCAAAGATTTTTTTAAAAAAACCTTTCACATTTTTGAAGTTTAAATAAGCAGGTATCATGGAGACATAGGATTCAGGAAAGAGTTACTTAAAGATTTTCCAGACTTTATGTAAAAATATGTTAATACAATGCTGTTATTAAGAACACGATTTATCTACTTTATTAAAGATTATTATCATGACTGTATAAAAGCACCGGTGCTGATAAGATCTCTGTTATAGCAAGTGTAATTCATGAACAGAAAATATTACATAGGAGTCAGATAGAATAAAATATGTTGTAATCACAAGAGAATGTTGTGAAAGCAAGGTGGAAAGTGATAGCAAAAAGATAATGTCTACTTCTGCTGACTTGAAATACACATACATACGGTCCTCAGTGAACTGAGCCACTGCAAGTTTGACATTGTGTGTCTCAGCCTTATACTTAACTAGTACTTTCTCTTTCAATATCCTTCTCTCTGCAGATAAGGCTACTAAGAAATTTTTCACATTTAAAAATACAATTCATAAGCAAAAGAAGATCTGTTTCCATTTAAATTGTGCACAGAATAAGATAACTGAAATAAAAGTAAAGCGTTTCTTGGCATCCTATCGTGTATGAATGTATGTAGTTAATGGTACACATGCATAGGTGTACTTCTGTACATGCACAAATACCTTCTTATTTTCTTTGGAAATTTTCTATATGATATATTGTTTCAGTTTAGAACCTGTCTGATCATACACCTCTGTATCTATAAGATAAACTCAGATAGACCCAATCCTGCCGTTTTCCTCCCCCTTGGCAACTGCCAGGTCTTCAGATTATATTACTGAAGTGTCATGAACCTGCATTCATTCGTCTTTGTTAAGCTGTAATCTCTTCTTATGTAAGACAGATCTTCAAATTATCAGAAATGTTGTGATAAAATAATTGGTAGAATTGGTAAATATGATTTATTTTAAGCAGAAAATTTGATTTGTTGATACTGCATATTCCTTCTTCACATGATTCAGACTGCAGGTTTAAAGAACCTACAAGAACCATATCATGGTATAGGCTATTCTGAGGATTATCAGTCTCAGTCAGTCGTAATGGTACTATTTCAGTTTGTGTGGCTACTTCCACCAAGACTTGATTCTGTACTCCCATGTTTGGGGGACTCTGTTCTGGGATATGGGAAAGTGCTGCTCAAGTCACTGAATCAGTACATACATACTTTGTTATTCTAATAAGAGTATCTTTGTTGAATGATTGAAACAATCAGGAATGTGGATGAACATTGAATTTAAACTTAAGATACATACATACTTTGTATAGCTTTCTTAATCACACTGTCAGTTAGTGACTGTTTTGAGGACATGTTCTTTGAGGTTTTCTTCCTTGCCTTCAATTTTAAAAGTTTTTGATTACTTAGAATTTGTTCTGATAAGGAAATGAAGGTGAAAATCTGACTACGATGGAAATGCTTTTTCGGTCTTCCTGTACTTTTAAAAAAAATGCATCATGCTTCAGCAATCGTAGAAATTTGGAACGATCTTTGGGTGCCAACAATTTCAAATAACATACCCTGTGATCGTCTGAAAGTCAGCAGTATGAAATGCTAGAACTGTCGGTGTTGCTACAGAGTAGGCAGAGGAACATTCACTCAAGCCAAGAATACACCTGAATTTAGGTGGGTTATGAAATCTGTCATTAAATTATGAGTGTTAATTCAGGTAATAGTTTTAATGGTTTAGATGTATGATGTGGAGTACATCTCTCCTAGTAGGATGTGGTGAATATTTGATTTAGAATCAATCTGTATAAAATTACACCTTCTTTAATATCACTTTGAATTGCTTTAAGAAAACATTCTGAAAATGTATGGCTATTGCAATATAATCACATATCTATATGCAAATACATCTCTTCTATTTGCTTTGTGCATTGATTGTGCTGTTGTACAAAAGCAGCTCGTGGTTCCTTTTGGCATTCCTTTTTCTGTTATTATAGAAAAGTATGAAAGAGAAGAATAAACATGGTAAGAGATTTTTTGAGTCGTAAGTGCTGTGAGCTTGGGTAGAGCTTAATATAGTGAAAAACAAAAATTTATTGCTTTATAATATTCAAATACATAATATCAGCATTAGTATCAAAACTATGCTCTTACCAATTGACAGAAATACTATTATAAGGCATTCTGAGAGGTATTTTTTTACAGTATACCTCCATCCTCAAATATCAAGAAACTAATGATGAAGACCTGTGGAGGTAATGAAATGAAAATATGACTTCCTGAAGTCTGCCATAGTTTGTATCATTTTGTGGGAAATTATGGCATTAAGTAGTAAAGAAAAATTAATTGCAGAGAATTCAAAATTTTAGAAACAGACACTTTGGACCATGGTATCAGGACACTTTCTACAAATACCTTTTAAAGAAACAAATTCTATAATTTGTAACAATAGCTTTTTTGAACTAAACTGGTACCAATAATTGCAAAATGCCAAATACTTTGTAAGAATTAAAATTTTAAAAATTTTCAACTCCAGCCATTACTCTGAGCTGAGTTCCAAAAACACTGTGCATGCTAATTATAGATACTGTGAAATCCGTGCCATTTGTAGTAGTTGTAATTTCTGTACATTGTTTATCATAGACAGGAGAACATGGCTATGTGTATACTCAGCCAAACAGTATCTGAAAGTACATTGTTCCAATGTTGGGATTTTTTTTCAATGTCTGTTAATATTGGGTCAAAGTCAAAAATTTGGTGTTCATCTTCAAAGGAGCTCCTGTGATTGGTTGAAGTTTTCAAGGACATCAAACGATCTTATTTTACATAGCTACAATGTCAAACGAACTGCCAATATCAAAAGAAGAAATGTGTGTGCAGTAGAAAGGGATTTTTCAATAGGTGACCCGATTCTATAGAAACTTCTTTTAGAGATGTTCAGGATGGCCAGACCTTTAAAAACCCTAACAATAAATTTTAAAACCTCTTCATCAGACCAGCCTCCCCTCAATAACTTTGCTGAACTCACTTATTTATCAAACTAAGCTCCAGAATAAAGTTCCCTGCAGAATGCAGGAAAGGCAGAAAGAAGAACGTATGAGATGAATCTTTCTAATATTTGTGTGATAGGGATAAATAAGAGCTTTGAAAGAATTCAATCACAAGTGTAGTGAGATAAAGTGTAATCTAGGACCTATGCATACAATAGAGTGAGGCCATAAGTATCAATGTTAACAACAGAGAGCAGTAGGAAGGAGTCTGTGGGGAAGCCTCAGTATAATCATCAGTAAGACTTTGTTCCTTTTGTGCCTTTTGTGATATTTTTCTTCATATTCTTTGTTCTCGCAAGACAGTAGAACTGTCACTGAATGTATGTAGGCTATCATTAAAGACTATTGACGCCCAAACTTCTGTTTTATAAGATAAGGCCAACTTATTCCAAAATCTCTCTGTGTGGAGAGATTTTGAATTTGAAAAGAAATGGTGCGAAATATCAAGTGTTAACACTGTACCTTAAAAGCAACAGACCTGAAAATCTTAGGGAAGATTCAAAGGAAAGATCACAAGAAACTTGGCAGGAGAAGGGAGAGGAGTGTCACGTTTTCATAACAAAGAAAAGACCTTAAGCTTTTGACAAGAGGTTGAAGCAGAAAAAAAGGTTTTGCTGTTCTAAGAAGTCTGAAACATTTAATTCATTTCACTGAGACCTTATCATAATAATTTGTGGAAGTTGTAGAAAAACACACACTGCTCTGAGCTTTCTGTTTGGCATTGTTTTGATTCAGGTTATCCACAGTTTTGGAGGATTTACTGTGACTCCTACTCTGTATGGAACACAGATTGCTTCAAAGAATGTTGCCACTCTATTTTTCTCTAAAGTTTCAAAGAATGTGAATCCAAATCAGAGAAGTTCACGCTGAAGTGTGGTCCAGATCTTGCTTTTAAATCATGTTTCCTATTCGCACGCATTACAGTAGTTAGTTTCCTGTTATTTAAAAATTTGGTCATAGTAAAAAAGATCGTAATTTATTAAAGCTCTGTTTAGTCATAGTGACATTTCAAGTCTGTTATATATGTTCGAATATTTTATATTTCCATGGCAGATCACTGGCTTACAACTGGAAGGTTGCAGTTTTGATGGAAATCAACTTTCAGAAAATCTGCATGATTCTCCCAGTGTGTCATCTGTTCTCCCTTGTTACATGGCCTGGATTCCACAGGTACTAAATTATTAAAAGCGCTTAACTTTCAGGACCCATAATTTGCTTTTTTCTGTGTAGTAGCTTTTCAGTATGATGCTGCTGACCTGTTTTCACCCTCATTTCAAAATAAAAATCCCTGTCTTTAAAAGGAAAAGCAGTCACTTCTTTTACATAAAACAGCAACTTATCATTTTGTCAATATTTTTTAGCTTCTATTGTTTAGATTAAACCAAGGGCTTTGTTTCAGTCACACCTTTGTTTGTTGTCTTTTAAAAGACATTAGCATATTTTCAAAAGTGTATTTACTGAATGTATACATGAGTTTGGGAGATCATTCCTAGGATATATTTTCTTCACATTTTACACGTTAAATTAAAATGCAACAGCAATAAAAAGATAGAGAACATGATGTGATCTGTAAGCAAAGATCCTCGAGATCCCCTACTTACACTAATTTTAAAAAATGCCAATGCTTGCAGAACTGTGTAAGGTGAAAATGAAGTAATCCAAAGAGTAAAAATTGTTACTGCTTGTGATCTCCAATTATAATAGCAATCTCTGATAAATAAAGCAAAAGGTTACATATAACTTATTCAAGGATGTGTAGGAATTACAAATTCATATACTTAGTCTTATGACTGAAATAAAACTTGTTGTAGAATTAATCTCATCTAAATTTAGCTGTCTAAAAGTTAATTGCCCTGTATGACTTAGTTGCCTTAGCTCCTTCTTTGGTCTCAGTAAAAGATAGAGATCTCAGGAGATCCGTCCCATTATGAAGTGACTGGGATAAATCTCTGTCTAGATGTGACTGTGGAGGCAGCCTAGACCACTAACTCTGGGACAGACAGATGAGGAGAATCCCACGTACAGGTCTAAAAGAAAATATATTAAGAATTTTACACCAAAAATCAAGTGTAAACGTAGAAAGTGAGAAATAGGGATGGATGTAGGGTTTTTTCTCTTCTTTATCCCAATAAATAAAATCATCAGTATATAAAAAATGAAAAATAATGTCACCTTTTATCCTGTCCTGTAGACATTAACTTGTCAAGCAAATTAATTTATTAACTGGAGAAGTTTGTTATTTGGCAACCTAGAGAACTCTGCAGAGATCTCTCTTGAGAAGGCTAGGTTTGGTTAGAAGAATGTTAAAGAAAAAAGTTCACTGGTCCCAAGTAGTTGAAATTTCAGTTAGAATTCAGTTTATTAATTATCATAAATTATGGCAATGATGAAATTTGTTGTATATTGTGATAGATAATTGTGGAAGGAGGTCCATTGCTAACACACTACTGTATCCCAATGTTGCGATGCAGGTTGCGAGTTGAGATGGACTAAAAAACCACCACTGCTACGTGCATAGGTTCAGGAAAAAAAGGCTCTTTTTTATTGCTTTGTCACACTGCTTATATAACTCTTAGATAGTACATGTGTCAGACGCTGATAGGCTTTCTGTCTTCCAGATGCTGGTAGGCTTTCTGTCTTCTTCCTCTTGCTTGCTATTTGCTGTTGCTATCTGTGCAAGGCTTAGCTAACATCTGCCTTCCGCAGTCCTAAGTTCTGGACCTTCACCTCCCATTTACGTGCCCGACATTCCGCAGCTATTTCAAGGGTGCACAACTACTAACTCGTCCGCAGACCCGCTGCAGACCCCAAAATCCCAACTTTTTTTATTTTCTCTTTGTTATCGCAGCACTGGAAGTATAGCATTATATCATAGTACAGCTTTAGAAGTGTAATGCTCAAGATTCAGACTTTGAAAACACAAGTAAATACTAGCCACCATCTGCACTACTGCTCCCAGCTTTGAAGGGGAAGTACTAAAATTAAAAAAAAACAAAAATCAGCCCCCCACAAAACCTGTTACAAAGTTGACCAGTGAAAGATTTTTCAGTTCTTTGGTAGTTTACAAGGTTTGTTTTGTTCAGAGAAATAAACAGTTTTCTAATTTACTTGAAAAGTGGTCCATGAGATAAATATAGAATTGCCAGACATCTTAATGTATAGACTCAGTGGTGGGTGGGAGAGGATGGTAATATACATGGTTTTACATGGTAATGCCAAATGTTTATCTTATGCACACTGAAAATGAGGGTTGTAAGTAACCCTCTATTTGTTCTGAAAAACATTCATCTTGTGTTAGAGACAAAACAGATTCTTGAGTGTTCTTCTAAATAACAGTCTATGTTCCTTAAACTTCTGTCGCGGAAGGGGTGATGCGCTTTACTTATAAAGGAGAAGTAGCAATATGTGTATTGATACAAAACAGTGATTTAACAAAGTTTGATAGTAAATGCGACAGTAGTTTCACAAGACTCAATGCCAAGGTACACTGGATTGTTTAGTGTGTAGGGGACAGGGTCAGACAAGCTGTGAGGGAGACCCTCCCATTCAGTCATGAGGTTCAGAGTGAACCCCCTTGGTTTCTAAACTGCTTCTGAGATAGGAATCTAGGTGTGGCTAGATCAAATCCTAGTCCCAGACTCGGTCACTGGTTTATGTCTAAAGGATTGTATATCTGCACAATCAATCCTTCACATCACTTATCTAAGATTTCAAAGTTTCAGCACTTATTCCTGATTCATTTACTGAATATCTGACACTATAACGATTCTCTCAAGCTCAAGGAGTAACCTCGAGAGGCATCCCTACTCAAGGGGAGATCTTGTCCTGCAGCCTGCTACTGGCAGGAGAGCAAAATGGGCCCTGTCCACTATTTATGGAGTAATTGACTTACAGTCATATTTGCATACTAGTCATATTTCCATTAGCACATGCTCAACTAGCCCTCAGATGTGGAGCAAGATTTGTAGCCCTCAGCTATTGTGCTGTTATCTGTCTCCCAAGGTTCTGATTTAAGCCAGATGCAGCCATCACAACCACCACAGGTGACTGTTGCTTAAGTGGGGGGCAGAGGGGGAAACACTCCACCACAACTTCAAAGATAAGATCCAGAAGTTGTATGTGACATCAGCAGAGAGCTTTATCTATAAAACACAGAAGTTAGATAGTTCTATAATCAGTGAATTAAGCATCGTCCAATGTACTTCATATTTGAAATGAATAACAACTGAAGTCTTTGTATTGGAAAAAAATACAGTTATTTTAAAACACAGGCCAAAACTTGTCAACTGCCCAGATTTTTAAAATAAAATATCTCTAAGGAGAGCATTTCTGAATTGCTCTGCCCTTAAGTTGTTTTGCTATGGGCTTCACTGTGAAAGTTGACCACAATCAAACACTGTGCTCAGAAACCAAGGCAGAATCGGGACATTATGCATTTTCCCTTATCCCTCCTAATCCTCTCCTTAGGAGAAGAGTGCAAGAAGTAGAATATATTATTTTAGAATTCTTAGGGTTTGGATTTGTTTTCCCAATAATTATCTCTTATGAAACCTAGTGAGCAAAAATCTGTATATTTATAATGCAATGCTTTGAGGTCATTGTCATCCAAACTAAAATAAAGTGAACTCTGAAGGGGAAAAAAAAAAGTAACCTAAAGGATTTTTGTGAGAAAACCCCTTCAAAATGCTGTAAGGCTCAAAATGGAGTATTTTGATGATTTTGTGATATTTTTCTTCATATTCTTTGTTCTCGCAAGACAGTAGAACTTCTCATTAAACTGAGAAAGTCCTTTGCAGGATTTCTGATAGATCCCAAGCTGTGAAGGGCATCATTAACGGGGAAGGAGCCATGTGTGAAGCAGTCTAGACAAAGAGAATTTTTGAACTGTGCATAATCCAAGGACATAAGGATTTGTGTTTCAAAAAGACTTCCATAGAATGATTTTAACCCTGAAATGATGTGACTCCTTAAAAAAACAGTGGGATTGAGAAAGACGCGAGAACAGCGATTTTGACCCAAAAATGTGTAAAAAAAAAAAGTCTTTGAAGACAAACTGGCCAACTTTTGGCCTCCCAACTTTGGCAAAACTTGAATTCTCTGATTAATATTTCACTTTCAGACTGGCCATCATTTTGTCTTCTTCAGTAGTGTTAACCAAGGGATAACTGTGATAAGTGTAATCCTAAGAACAGCTGAGTTCTTTTGACAAACTTCTGATTATTTAGTTATTCTATACAACTCTTACAGTGCACAGAACTTCTGTAAGGATATAAACACTGATGTTCAAAAAACATGGGAAGATGATTTTCAAAAGCAACAACAAAATTCTTCAGAAATGGCTTACACTTCACATGCAGGGCAAAGTGCTTGAAACATTTTTATGTGTTTTTTTCCTTTTTTAGTTATTAGTTTCCTTTTTCCTTTTTTAGTTATTAGTTTCCTTTTCATTTTTAGTTATTTTCTAATATTGGAGCTTCAGTAACCCACATTTGATGTGATTTGCATTAAAAAGACCGTCACTTTTGTTTCAAACTCCTTCCTGACAAATCTACTGCTGTTTCTTGATTCTTGAAAATCTTCTGACATTTTCTTGTTGACAGGGAGGTTTTGAGTGTGACAGCAAACATGCTTAATATATATCTCAATTGAATCAAACCCTGAATTATTTACACTAAGTAAATACATGATAGGTTGAAACCCAAATTACAAGCTGTAGGAAGTCTAGACTGGGTCTCTGAGCTCAGTTCTGTAGTCATGCATAGGATGATGCCCTGTGCAATGTGCTCAGAGGAAACTACGTCCAAGGTGCCCACCATTTGTAGTGCAGAAAGCAGAGAGGAGACGTTAAATGTTCTCAGAACAGAGCCTTGCTTGCTCATCAGGATACAGACTGAGAGGTAAAGCCATGGCTCCAGCCAAGGTCCTTCCCTGAGTAGTGTTTACTATATAATTCTAATCTTTGTAACCATAGTACTGCTAATGCTATGCAGTAGGAAGGCACATGTGTAGGAGAATACAAATTATAAATTAATTCAGCCCAAAGTTCAAAGCACTCAGTTCAAAACTGAATGCTTAAAAGTAACTTGATAATTTCCTCTTTAGGCACTTCATGGAAATGGCCTGTTTTCCAGAAGTGCCAAAGAACTCCAACTGTGACTGTGATCAGTATTACTACGAAAGGCATTTAAAAAAAACCCAACATTAAAAAGTCATCAAACCTACTTTTTTTTTACTAGTAATGTAACTTTTTTCATATGCTTGCGTGTCATGAAGTGCTAGGTGTATATGGAAAGGACTAGGGATTTTAGACTTCTGTTTGTTTTAAGTCCTGATCTAACTAAATTGTGGTTAATACTTCTGAGTTCCTTTTAATATCCTGCATTAAGTGCGGGCCCTGTGAGGCTCTATGTAAGGTATAGTAGCTCTCTCTGTATACAGAACAAGTTTTATATTTGAACTCGCTGATATTAGAAGTCATTGGTTGGATCCATAAAATAGCCTGGAAGGTGTGGGCTAAGGTTTTTTTTGGTGCAGTTCCTAAAGTATCCCACTTGCAAGTATCTCAGACAGAGATCACAGCTGGGGCTGCATTACCGGCAGAGCAGCGTGGTTCTGCTGCAGGGTGGGAGGAGGTGAGGCAGCAGGGCTGGCTGAGAGCACTGGCTGCCCCAGGACTTGAGCCTGCCCAGTTAGCAGTTCCCTGCAGTACACCACTGGTGCTCCCCAGGGGTCTTCTCCCCTCTGGGAACTGTTCAACACTTCTCTTGCCCCTGGTTTGCTGAAGCTTTTGACATGTAATTTTGGAGGTTTCTAGCTGAATGAAGATTTTGATGTGTAGTTCATCAGATCACCCTTTTACATACTTTCTTGTGTTTTCAGTTTAACAAACTGCAGAGAACAAGTAGAGGCTTAGTTACGGAGAAGTTTAGCGAATTTTCTGAAGTCTCTGCTTTGTTAGTAATCCTTCTCCTTTTTAGCCTGGACCAAGAATTGCCTGTCCAAGGCTGCAGTGTCTAAACTGTATTTCACGATCCAGCTTTAGATACCATATCGTTGGAGAGTATTCCTTTCTCATGTTTTGTTGTCTAATTGATAACTGTGTGTTTGTTGACAGGACGCATATGGTCCATATTCTCCAGAGGAATGCATATCTTTACCACTCTATGCTAGCATGGAGAGAGACCGTGTGGTGACAAATATTGATGTACCTTGTGGAGGAAACCAAGACCAGTGGATTCAATGTGGCGCTGCTTTATTTTTAAAAAATCAGTAATCTGAAACTGCATTAGATTAACTCTTGAAGTTAAGAATCATTTAAACATCTCAGTTTTTTCTTATTAAAAGACAATTTTAGGTTCATTACTTACACATTTTTAAAGCAATGTTTCATAAATTCCCCTGTTTATTTTTTTTGAAGATATATGAAATTAGTTCTACTTGAATAGAACTTCACTGTATCTTTGCGGGATATTGTAAAAGTTAACATGGGGCTACTGGGCAAACTGGTAATTTGGGTTGTTTCTCTAGATTGTAATGTGCTGTATTTCTTTCTCAGACTTGCTGAAATCGCTTCTGTTTTGCCCATAAGTATTTAATATAAATTGAAAGTCAGTGTTTTTTCTTTGATTGGTTTTTTTCATTATCCTTTTTGAACTGTTATTCTTATGCCTCCATTATTTAATAAAACAAAATTATGAAACTTACCTGGTGTAATTGAAATTGAATGTTTTACTTGAATATAAAAATCAGGATAAATGTTTCAGTCTGTTTTAATGATGTTTTACTTGTAATCATATTTCTTTGTATTGGTAGTAAATAATAGGAGCTTCATAAACTTCATGTGGAGTTACAAATTAGTTAGAATATCATCATGGTTGTTATCTAAAAGTTACTGAAAAAAATGTTTTTTGAAACTTTACTAAGAATGTGCACATAAATGCCCAAGACAGACAAAGAATTCTTTAGACAAACAAAAGAGACTTTAACCCAGTTGTTGAGTGATTAACAGAGCGATGTAATAATGCTTTTGGTCTGTGATGTGAGAGACCCCCAGAGTCTTGTTCTTAGTGCAGGATACTCAAGTTTGATTTCACTGATTCATGATGTAGCATGTTGGGATGCTGCCATAGCTTTGGTGTGCAGTTAGACAAAATCCTAAAAGAACCAGGAAACCCAAAATCCAGCAGGAAGCAGAATTACTGAAGAATGATGAAGTCTCAACATAAGAATTGAAAATGTCTGAATTTTAACTGCAATTACAGAGTCACCTCATGAAGATATTTTTAAAAGCCAAAAGCATAAGAACGCTTTCTTGGTTTGCTTAGAAAACAAAATAGGTGTCTTGTCTCTGCTATCTCTCATAGATTTTATGTTTATTTTAAAGTAATATTTAAATTAAGACTGTATTTCACTTGCTTGATATTTTTAATTGGTGGTTTGAGGGAGGGAGAAGGAAAGCAGAGAAAAGATTGGCCACATCTCCAGCTTAGCTTCCTGAAGAAAGACTTTTTCTCTGTTCTACTCTGTTGTTCATCCCTTAAACTTGGTCTTTTGTCTTCTGTTTGGAAAGTTTCCCATTTTAGTTCTTCTAATAAAAAGATGTCCTAAAATAATTTTATACAAGTTCACATACATTTTTAAGATCGAATCCTATTTAAAAGCAGAATAGATTTACTTGATGCTTTTCAGATAATTGCCTCATCTTCTTTTACAGATTTGACTCTGTTACACTGAAGAATAAAAAATGTGGCAAATTTGGAAAATAGTTGTCTGTGAAGAATATTTTGAAAGAAAATGACAGTTTCAACAGAACAGAAAGCACTTGTATAAATGNATACATTTTTAAGATCGAATCCTATTTAAAAGCAGAATAGATTTACTTGATACTTTTCAGATAATTGCCTCATCTTCTTTTACAGATTTGACTCTGTTACACTGAAGAATAAAAAATGTGGCAAATTTGGAAAATAGTTGTCTGTGAAGAATATTTTGAAAGAAAATGACAGTTTCAAGAGAACAGAAAGCACTTGTATAAATGCGTGTACAAGTCCTGTGAGGATTTAGAGGGTGATTTGTCCAGAGAAAGTATTTTGTCATACTAGGCTTTCTCGGTAAAGCATCACTGGAAGAGGAAGCAAGTTTTACTGAGGGCAGCTGTGCTTTCAGTTCCCTTAGGCACATGTAGAGACCATGTTGCAGCCTTCCCTTTTGTATCCCACGTTTCCATAAAGCAGACTGGATTTTAGCTTTTGTATCTCTCACATGTGAGGGATCTACTGGCTCCTACTTGTTCTGCCTTCTCTTTTGTGGACAGGTAGACAAATACAGACATTCAGATAACTGCCTGTGTTAGGGCAAAGATGTCTGGAAAATAGACATCTTATTTTAACCTACCCTGCACAGAAAGTAGAGAACAAAAATGTAGTAGGTAGTTTTGATGACCAGTCTTGCTTGTTATGGGAAATAAAAAACTACAGTAATAGGTTGTAGAAATCCTGAAATAAAACATTGGTAGAACATTATGGGGATTTTCATGGTTTGGTTTGGTTTGGGTTTTTTTCTCTCCTAATTGTAAGCTTCAAAGATGCCTTCCATCCTGTCAGGTGTAAACACTAATATTATTTACAGCCTCTGGTTTCAATGTCCTCTTTTTATGTATTTAGTCAGGAAGTCTTTTACTGATTCTATTAATATACAGGTATTGACTCAATCACAAAAAACAGATATAAAAGAGACTCCTCCAGACCTAGCACACNAGTGTAAACACTAATATTATTTAGAGCCTCTGGTTTCAATGTCCTCTTTTTATATATTTAGTCAGGAAGTCTTTTACTGATTCTATTAATATACAGGTATTGGCTCAATCACAAAAAACAGATATAAAAGAGACTCCTCCAGACCTAGCACACTATCTGTTTTTCTGTTTCAGGGTCAGGAAGTGGTTCTATTTCTTCCTGATAATTTGTCTGTATCCTAACCCCTCAGAACTGGCCTATCTCTGTGGTGGAGGTTGTTACCTCTTGTATCCATGATCAACTGCTGCGTCAGATTTAGAACTGTGGAATATTTCTCAGGTCACACCATCAAGAGTTTTGTTTCCAGGTGATACATTCACACGTTTCTGTGAGACCCTTCTTTCTGTGAGTAGAGAGTGCTGTTAGCCAGCTTCATTAAATCTCTTTTGTTTGGCTCACTTGGTTTAGAGCCCTTCCACATTACCAAAACTGNATTCTATTAATATACAGGTATTGACTCAATCACAAAAAACAGATATAAAAGAGACTCCTCCAGACCTAGCACACTATCTGTTTTTCTGTTTCAGGGTCAGGAAGTGGTTCTATTTCTTCCTGATAATTTGTCTGTATCCTAACCCCTCAGAACTGGCCTATCTCTGTGGTGGAGGTTGTTACCTCTTGTATCCATGATCAACTGCTGCGTCAGATTTAGAACTGTGGAATATTTCTCAGGTCACACCATCAAGAGTTTTGTTTCCAGGTGATACATTCACACGTTTCTGTGAGACCCTTCTTTCTGTGAGTAGAGAGTGCTGTTAGCCAGCTTCATTAAATCTCTTTTGTTTGGCTCACTTGGTTTAGAGCCCTTCCACATTACCAAAACTGTCTGCTTGCTTCTGCTCTTTCTGAGTCCTTCCATGAGTAATATGAAAAAAAAAAACAACCCCCTCTTAATGTTTAGCTATAACCAGAGCATTGAATTATATTTTTATTTGGGCAGAAGTCCTTTCGGAGCTCATCTGGACTGATCTATGATAGAACTGTGAAAGGCGCTCTCTTCCTAGGTGTCTTTGATATATTTATTTTTCTTAACACAGGACACAAAACTGATTTAAGTAAATCTCAAGCTAGTTTGGCAGCTTGAAAACCAGTAGATTTTTAATGATGTAATATTATCATCACGAAAACTTGAGAGCTGTATATTACATTCACAGTGTATTAACAGTATGTTTGATACTTAATTTGACAAGTGATTCACTAATCTTTCCTTCTCATGACTCTGGTCATAACCCTGATGTTTTGGAAGGTTCCCAAGTGACGTAAAGAGGAAGAAGAGATTACTTCTCATATTTATTGTCTGTATGCATTGTATGATGTTCTTCCTTTCTGCAGAATGTTGTAATCTAAATGAACGATACTATAGGTAGCTACAACTGTATATCATAGGAATGATATTTTTGGTACACGACAGAACTGTAGACAGTCTATTACCTCCAAAGTGCAGCTGTATCACAAGCATGGGCTCTCAAGAAGTGTGAATCGGGAAACATAATAAATAAAAACATCGGAAATGCCTTAATGGTCTGAATAGTGTTTCAACAAGTCTGTTCTGCTATTCAGTTTCCAGGGTATAAGAACTTGTAAGACTAAAATATATAAAGAGTTCTTACAAAACACACATTACTACTCTATAAACACCCTCTTTTGAAGACTTAAGAGATGTATCTTGAGCAAGTGCAAGTTGTTATCGATAGAAATCAAAGTGAGAAAATGTGAAGTGAAAAAACCGTTAAAAATAACAAAATCTTTGGAAATAATTAAGATTGTGCAGGAATATTTGAGTGTTTGTAATTTTTTTTTTTTACAAATGCATTTATTTTCTATTTGAAAAGGAATAATTTCTTCCTTTCACACTTTTTAGCAGTCAAGTATTCTTCAGGCATTGGTGCTGTCATCTGTCGGAAAACGTGCTCTTTGGTGCATTTCGCAAGTTCACAGCAAGTCTCCTGTCACAGAGCATGCTGTGTTCCCAAGTAGAAGCATACATGTTTGTTGAAGAGTCAGACTTACTTTTTGTTATTTGAGATAAACTACTTTTTGGAAACAAGACCTGTGATTGTGATAGAATACCTCAAATTGTTGTGGTGATAAGGGAAAACTCTTCAGAGTTGATTTAAGATTTTTTTCCAGAACATTTTTAGAATTCCACTAAAATCCGCATGCTGCAGTGGAAGGGAAGTTATGCTGAGAACAATTATACAACCTCTTAAACTGATAGACTGGTTTTCGTTAACAAAAATGGGTTTACGTAAGTTATACTTAATACTGGTTATCATGGTAAAAATGTCCAGGCTTGACTAAGGCTAGACATTCTTATATCAAGTTTCACATAAACATTTTTTAATCCTTTTAGTTTTTACATTTTTAATCCTTTGAAAATGAAAGATAGGAATAAGAAAGTAGATGTAGAAGAGTCTGAAGACAGCCAGTCACATCTGAGGAAACAAGCCCAGTCTCTGTGAGTCCTTATGCTGCATTCTCCTCTGAAGGTGTACAACATCCTGAGTGCACTTGAGTTTGTCACATATTAGAAGCTTCTTTGGAAACTCTGCTACTTGAGAGTCCATCCTCCTTCACCTCAGCTTGTCGGCTCCTGTGTGTGAGGCTGCATAACTCAGCACCGTTTCCTGTATCTTCTTTTCATTTCAGCCACTGAAGCTGCTTATAGCAGAGCTCACTAAATTCATGTATTTCAAGAAATGCCTCTCTTTAAAGTCTGTATTTCTTATTTCTAGCTCTCATGACCTTTATGGAAGATGCCTAGAAAGGAACAGATCAGGATTTTTTCACTTTTGGAAGGTTTGGTACAAACAGAAAGAGTTTTCACTAATGTGTTTTAGAAAATCAAAGAATAAAGTTGGTGTTACTTATTTGAACAGCTTCACAACAATAATTACTGTTAATGATATGAACTGCCATTTGCCTGAGGAATATTTTTTAGGGTATGATCATTGTGGAAATTTGGGTGAGTTTTTTCCCTTTTTTAAATATTTAAATTCATTTGTTTTAATTTATTTGAACATTTTATAATGTATAAAGAATTATGATATCCAGAAAGCTTTGCAAAGGTTGGTTCTAGAATGGTGGTGTAGGTGTGAGAGGCTAGTCAGTGTGAGGATTTGGGTATTCACACTGTATTACGGTACATTGCTGTTCACTTTTGTTATTAAAACCATCCCTGTTACTATGGTCTCGTTCAACACAAATTAACTGAGAGCACATGTACTTTGAGTACAGCGTAAATATACTGTCCAATGTTCATTCTAGCTTGATGATCCTGCAAAGCAAGTTACCTAAACAGCAATAACCAGATGCCCAAGATGAGTGTGAGATATGTGTACTCTAACTAGGAGCAGGTTCTCAAGAGCGTGTCAGAATTACTACTGGGTTTGCATCAGTAGAAAGAAGCTCCCCCAGTTGTCTTCAAAAGAAGTCTCAGAGATATTCTTCATATCTTCACCCAGTATTAGATTCACTTATTTTTTCAGAGCAGCAAGCAAGAATCTTCTTAACGGGTCATCTTTGGAAAAAGTAATTAGTAATCATGCTTTTGAAGTGCAGCAGTTAGGCAATTTCATTGTCAGAGCTGTCTAACTCCTCTCAATCTAACAAGGCGAGTTCTTCTCATGCAATCCCGCATGGTAATATTTCCAAGCAAAAGAGGGTGTTTCATACACGTCTCTTTACTGAGCTTGCCAAGTGTCTTAAACCGTGACAAATGGTTAAGAGCGGCTTTGTGATGGGCACAGTCATACCAACGTCTGCCACTAGATGGTACTGTGGACTAGACCCTCCTGAGAGTCTGGCGCAGAAAAGTTGGGGAGGCTGCAAGGTAAAGACAATTTATGGTCTATATAACATTACATCAACAGTCTTCCGAAGGAAATTTTCTTATCAGCAGTGCTGAATAAGCACCTATGTCTTAAAAAAAAATGCTTATAGTTAGTTGTGATGTAGGTCTTTCTAGAAATAAGTGATTCACCAAGTGAATTTCTCAGTACTTAAGAGTTGCCTTGGTTGTGGAAGTGGAGAAGGCACTGACTGACCACTCTGACCTGTTTGCAGCTGTTTCTGTATGTCTTAAGTATCTGCATGGGAACAAGGAACAGTGAGGAGAAGTATGCCCTTGCAGCATGGAAGGCCAACAGCCTCCTGGGCTGCAGCAGGCAGAGCATGGCCAGCAGGTCGAGGATGGTGATCCTTCTCTGCTCAGTATTGGTGAGACCAAGCTGGAGTTCTGGGTCCAGTGCTGGGCTTCTCAATACAAAAGAGACATGGACATACTGGAGCGAGTCCAGAGAAGGGCCACAGAACTGATTAAGGGACTGAAGCATCTGAAATTCTCTCCAAGGAGAGGCTGTGAGAGCTGGGCCTGTTCAGCCAGAAGAAGAGAAGGCTCAGGGGGCTTATATCAGTGTCATGGTTTAAAGCTGGGCTGGCTATTAAACGGACAACAGATGCTCTTTTTTAACCCCCTCCCTCCTCAGAAGGGGAGAGAAAGAGAAAAGGGAAAGAGACTTATGGGTTGGAAAAGTTTTCTAACTACAATAATAATGTATTATAAAACAGGAAGAATAATAATGAAATATATACAAATACATACAAAACCATTATCGAGCTCCCCCCTCCCTGATGATGAATACATCACCCAAACGGTGCGGGGCACACCCCAGGAAAGTGTCGGACTGTACTCAGCAGCAGGCAGGAGCTGGATTCAGGAATGCTCAGATCATGATCAAAGGCAGAATATTCAGGCAGAGTCCTCCTCTGACACTTGAGCAAGGAGCTGGGCAGAGCTGAGGAGCAGTATTCTGTCACATCACCAGAACCTCCACTGACAGCCCCGTGCTGGGCTGGAACAGGCTCCAGGGCCACAGGTGTGGGTGGAAGCACCAGGTGAGGCTGCTTAGGGCCATTAGAGCCCATCAGTGCCCTCAGGCCCTGGGCATAAAAGGAGAGGGAGTGACCCTTGTGATCCCTCAGCTTTGTACTGAGCATGATTTGTATGGGATGGAATACTGCATGGGGTTAAACCAGGACAATCAGTGTGTATAAGTACCTGATGTGAGGGAGTAAAGAAGATGGAGCCAGGCTCTTCTCAGTGATTCCCAGTGAAAGAAAAAGAGGTAATGGGCACAAACTGAAATGCATGAAATTTCATTTAAATGCAATAATTTTTTTTCTTTACTCATTAAGGATGACCAAACACTGGCACAGGTTGCCCAGAGAGGTTGTGGAGCCTCATCCGTGGTCCCTGCATGACTATTTGTACTTGAAGCCCAGCTGGACGCACTGCTCTAGATGACCATACTTCAAGAAGTGGAGCAGGACTAGGTGATCTCCACAAGTGCTTTCCAACCTCAGCTGTTCTGTGATTGTATAATCCTGTGAAATGAAGAGGAGCCATTTAAGCTACCAGCATCAGGAATACAGTGACACGCGAATAGGAAACCCATTTTAGGGAAGACAAGTAAGTGTTCAGTAAATACCGAGCCTTCCAGTTCATTGCAGGCAGATCTCTGAAGTGATGTTTCTATCCTTTGGGTCCCAATTAGGATGAAATGAGTGAAAATCCCTGTATCATTTACNAGGAGCAGTATTCTGTCACATCACCAGAACCTCCACTGACAGCCCCGTGCTGGGCTGGAACAGGCTCCAGGGCCACAGGTGTGGGTGGAAGCACCAGGTGAGGCTGCTTAGGGCCATTAGAGCCCATCAGTGCCCTCAGGCCCTGGGCATAAAAGGAGAGGGAGTGACCCTTGTGATCCCTCAGCTTTGTACTGAGCATGATTTGTATGGGATGGAATACTGCATGGGGTTAAACCAGGACAATCAGTGTGTATAAGTACCTGATGTGAGGGAGTAAAGAAGATGGAGCCAGGCTCTTCTCAGTGATTCCCAGTGAAAGAAAAAGAGGTAATGGGCACAAACTGAAATGCATGAAATTTCATTTAAATGCAATAATTTTTTTTCTTTACTCATTAAGGATGACCAAACACTGGCACAGGTTGCCCAGAGAGGTTGTGGAGCCTCATCCGTGGTCCCTGCATGACTATTTGTACTCGAAGCCCAGCTGGACGCACTGCTCTAGATGACCATACTTCAAGAAGTGGAGCAGGACTAGGTGATCTCCACAAGTGCTTTCCAACCTCAGCTGTTCTGTGATTGTATAATCCTGTGAAATGAAGAGGAGCCATTTAAGCTACCAGCATCAGGAATACAGTGACACGCGAATAGGAAACCCATTTTAGGGAAGACAAGTAAGTGTTCAGTAAATACCGAGCCTTCCAGTTCATTGCAGGCAGATCTCTGAAGTGATGTTTCTATCCTTTGGGTCCCAATTAGGATGAAATGAGTGAAAATCCCTGTATCATTTACTGATACTGCCCTGTCCACTCCATCTTGTTCTTAGTCAGTTGGCTTTGAGATATATTCCTTATGATTTTTCTAAGAAAACTGCTTATCAAAAATGAGAAAAAAACCTTAGTAAACTGGAATTTAAAAGCATGTTTGGAGTCCAGTGCATTTCCAACATAATAAAGATACAGCAAACACTTCACTGGTACTGTGAAGACAGCACTTTAGTTATGTGTACAGTTTGTGTAACTGTCTCTAATAGCATCTATAAAAATAACTTCTGCAAATCATGAGAAGCCTGTGTGCCAGAGAAAAAGCAAAAAAAAAACTGGAAGTCAAGAGCCAGCCTATATTTACTCTCAGCATTTTCAAAGTATACTCAAGAAAAAGTGTTTGTAGTTGAGGTTTTTTCCGTGTGAACTTTCTTCACTGGAAGGAACTGTCAGGCACTGGGAAAACATAAAATTTCCCTTCTAAGAGCATACTCGATTTTCATCTATCCAGAAACAGTTTTTGTTCATTGCTTTGAACACAGTGTAACACATTGGGACATCTAGCCCACGTCCTCTGAAAGAGGAGTTTCACTCATGGTTACATCAACACTGGGAAGAATTCTCCTGAGGAGTTAAGCAGGGGATGGGATGCAAAGAGATGTGAAGGAATAAAAGCCGTATTTATCATAAAGAGCACTGTGATCTGTTACTGTTTCAATGGAGTTTAAATGAAAACAGACACTGGCCAATTCTCTTTCGGTATCGTCTGTATGAAACCACCTATTACTCTTTTCTAATCTTTTGCTGCCAGTTTTTCTTTCTCCTCTTTGTAGAGGATCAAGAAACTTCTCCCTCAAGCCCTTTCTCTAGGATTAACTTCACTGGACTTCCTGAAGCACCATCCTCACGGGCTCTCTGTAAGAAGGAGAGATTGCACTTTTCCTTTTAGCATCTGAGGTTAAATGTCATAATTTATTCTTTGCTGTTGAAAATGGCATTTGCACTAAAGAAAGATCCTCTCACACAGGTAATTCCTCTTGCAGTCAGAGTTCCATGAGGAATCATCAGCAGGAACAAATAGGCCCCTAAGTATATGTGATCATTGCTTTTGTGCCCTTCATAATAGAAGGGAAACAAACTCGGCAGCAGGATTGTCTAGGGAGGGCATTTCACTTTTTGTAGTCACACCTTAAAGCTATGATATAAATTTTCAAACAAAACCAGGAAACAATGCCATGACCAATGCTTAGACTGTTAGAAGGATATTAGTAAGTAGCTAACATCCTGTTTGGACTTCTTCATTAGACCTTTTGGAGTTGTACTTTCAGCATCTGCACACAGTGGGGGATAATGATCCCCACTCCCTTTCACATCATATTGTAGGTACTACCCATTACTCACTAAGGTACATCATATGGCAACCAATTCTCCAGGTTCCTTGCTCTTTTCTGTAGAAATCAGGATGCAAGAGAGTGCCTGATGCACAACTCCTCTCTCTCATGGCAAGGGGATGTTGACAAGGTCACTTGTGCACACTCCTAGCTCCCCCAGTTTAGCTCCCTGGCTATTTTTGTCTAAGATTGTGGAATACTTAGAAGCTGCATTGGGAGAAAGGGAACAACATTCCAGTGTCCAGTTCTGGGCTCCCCAGTTCAAGAGAGACAGGCAACTACTGGAGGGAGTCCAGGGAGGGCAACAAGGATGATGAGGGGGCTGGAGCATCTCTCCTGTGAGGANAGATCTGATCAATGCTCACAAATATCTAAAGGGTGGATGTCAAGAGGACGGGGTCAGACTCTTCTCAGTGGTGCCCAGCGACAGGACAAGGGGCAATGGGCACAAACTGGAACACAGGCAGTTCCACCTGAACATGAGGAGGAACTTCTTTACTGTGAGGGTGACAGAGCACTGGAACAGGCTGCCCAGGGAGGCTGTGGAGTCTCCTTCTCTGGAGATATTCAAAACCCGCCTGGACGTGTTCCTGTACAACCTGCTCTAGGCTAACCTGCTTTAGCAGGGAGTTGGACTGGGGGATCTCCAGAGGTCACTCTGCTTTTTCTACTTTGTACTCCACGTAAAAATGACCTGCAAGTCCTTCAGTTTTACTGCTGCCTCATAAGCTATCGACAAGTTCAGGGGTAAATCAATGGAAAATGAAGAAGTTCACAGAAAAAAGAGATGAATGAAATGTAAAACCATAATAGGGCAGCTCAAAAACAATTTAGAGGAGCCTCACTTAAGGCATAAAACAAAATGTTCTAAACCCGTCAGAACCAGGACACCTGCCAAGGAGAGTATTGGGTTATTAGATGACTGAAGTGTAAAAGGAGTACTCAGGGAAGTTAAGACCACAACACAAACCCAAATTCTTTACATTAGTATTCATTTCAGAAAGGCTGAGGGAGGTTCCCACACTGAGTTCCTTCTCTCTCTCTCTTTCCCTTTCATAAGGGATGAGCCTTAAGGATCATCTTAAATTGATCTGTCAAAATAAGAAGTTTTAGAAGAATCTGAGAAAATCATTAGGAAGTAACAAGTTGTCAGGGCCAGATGGTCCTCCATGAGTCCTAAAAGAACTCAAGTAACTTAAGTATAATGTTGCCTCACTACTCAATATGACATCTAACCCCTCACTTAAGTGGGCTGTGGTTGCAGGGGAATGAAACGTTCACTTTTTTTAGCAGTCCTCCATAAAGCCCTTTTTCTATGTTTGCAAAACTTACTGAAATTGTAAACCAATAACATGTGATACTCAACTATTTTAAAATCAAGAAAGGTCAGCATGGATTTTTAAGTCATATTTTAGAGAAACCATTTACTAACTTTCAAGAAAGCTTTAAACTTATTGACGGAGTCAGGAAAATAATTTGATAGAGCGTACAGGGATTTGCACAATGTGGGAGAAGTTGGAAAAAAGGATCTAAGCTGTACAACAAAAAGCTTGAGGGAGAAAAAGATGGAGGGAGTGAGTAGTGTTTTGCCATTTTACAGCAGCTGAGGACCTCAATTTCCTGCTAGATCTTTACCAGAGCAGGAATCCTAGGCCAGAATATTTACTGTCACTCTTCAGTACAACAGCATACTTTACAAAGAAGTCTGCCTTAATTTTACTGCTTTCGCTACATTCAGGCATGCTGTCCCCATGGGTAGGTTATCTCTTAACCTGTGTACCCCTTGTTCCTCTCTCTCAGATACTGAATAATTAATCATCCTGAAAGGTGGCAAATAGGTAAACAACTAATCTTTAGTCTATGGATACTGCTGCTTTGTCAAATTGGTGCAAAGACATTAACAGTAAGAAGGGAAATCCATTCCTTCCTTCCTTCCTTCCTCCCTCCCTCCCTCCCTCCCTCTAGCGATTGCCTGGAGCAGCAACAACATAAACATAGGAATTAGTATGGATAAAATACCTTGACTGCACTTCCTGATGGAATCCTGAAGTAACAAGGAGCAGACCTGAAGGTCTCAAGCTGATCACTTCCTAGCACAAAGCTGTTTCTAGGAGTGAGCTGATGAGATGTGAAATTTGTATTGCCACAGGCAAATCAAAATTACCTTGCCGTGTGTCTGTGATGCCAATATAATTAAGCCTGTAAAGCTCATTTTTAAGTAGCTTAAATTAGATGTTTGAAATATATTTTATTCTACTATTCATTTAATTCCTTGTTTTTATTTGGATGGAAATGAAAATGTCCAAACTGGTGAAACTGGAAACCAGTCTAAACTGAAGTATGAGAAAGCTGATGCAGACTTCAAAAAGCAAGTGAAACACGGCAATTAACAAAATTAAATAAAATTAGATTAATATTATTAAATTAAATTCAAATAAAAAGAGAGCTAAAAATGAAATGGAAAAAAAATGCAAGTCATTGAAGAATCGCAAATAATGAATCTGGCACGCCTGTTGAGGAATGGTAGAGAGTGCTTCACTACTTCAATCTGATGCAATTGCAGCCTGAAGACCCAGTCAGCCACTGGCATCATGCCGGCTGCCCTGAAGAGTAGAATTCAATCCACAGTATAACAATATCAACTTGATGAAGAATTTCATGCCTTCCAATACAGAAAATACTTGTGCAGTGGAATGATGAAAAGATGAGTTTTGGAAACTTAGGAAGCACCTGATCAGGTCTTGAATGGAAGGTGAAAATTGCTGGTTCAAATCAGGACTATGTGTCAACCGATCCAGGAAGCTGCCCATGTTGGCCAGTGGCCACTATCAAATATTCCCCCCAAAACAGGTGGTGTACCCAGCAATAGGCAAAAGCAGTACAGTAAAGCTGTATAAGTTTCCTTCTCTTTCCTACAAACTAGAGGTTGTCTTAGTTTTTCCAAAGGGCACATTTCATTCCCTTTCCAGGGGACCCTATGTTAACTGGGATATCCCTGAATGTTCTGGTAAAGCATATATATATATATGTATGTACAAACCTTTGAGTTGTCTGAAATGTTGAACCCAAGAGATGCTTGTGAGAAACTGGGTTTTTCTGTCTAGATTCTTTACTTTATGCATATTTTTGATATCCCCTCTTAGTAATTTCCTCCTGAATTAAACAATCACAGTCTTTCAGAGTCTCTTGATAGAAAAAAAAAGTTATTTTCCATCTGATCACCTTCAACCCATTTTGCTAAGTTTTTCTGAATTCTGAACTATCTTTTTTCCTTTTTTTTTTGTTAATAATCAGGTAGTCACAATGTTCCGGGTACCACCATATCATCTTTTTGTTTCTTTTGATGTCCTCATACTCAAGTAAATTGCTTCCAAGATTCACATCCTGTGGAACAGCACTATCCCAGCGCTCTTTTATTGGCAAGATGAACCAAATATCATGACATCATTTGTTGCTCATCACCTTTGATTGAATGAGGGGAGTTAACCAAGTTCCATTAAGTCAATACTTCATTATTTTTGAATTTTTATTTTAAAGCAACATTGGCTTTAAATTTATTTTTTAAATATTTTTTCATTTTAAAGTTATTTAAAAATAGATCGCATTTCATTCCCACCTACAAATGGAACTGCTTCACAGGTAGGTGTTTTGCAGAGAAATTCTTATTTTCTCTGCAAGAATACTCAAGATAAAAGAAACTTTAAATTCTTAATTGTTTTGCAATAGCCCTGCATGGTCCTCCCTTGGCATCTCAAGGAAATTTGCTTTACTTCCAATCTGGAGGCCTATGCTTTGCTCTTTGCTCTTTACAGGAGCCTCCCAGTTTCTGGTGGTGTAGCAGGGTCCCTGCCCTCTGCCTGCTTTCTCTGCCCCATTCTCCAGAAGGTCCCTTTACCTACAAAGGTCTGGTTGTTTCCAAGGCAAAATATCCGCTCCATTCCCCAGTGGTTCCAGCCACCCAGAGCAGTTGGACGCCTTTTCCCGCTGCTTCCAGGCTCCAGTCTTTTAAAAGAACAGAAATGGATTAACAGAGAATAAGGACAGGTGGGAGATGGACTTTCTGTCACAACTGCAAAAAACATTTTATCTGTTTTCTTAGCATTTTATGCATTATCTGTTTTGAACATTATGGAAGATGTGACCTAAAATCCCGCTGTAGCTGTTGATCCTGAGAGCCATGTCTCGGTTCCCCCAGCCTCCTAGGAGTGGTGGCAGGGCAGCTTGCTTTGGCACCAGCTGTCGTACAACACTCCCTCTGACTGGGTTTCGCTCACCTTTATTTTGCAGCCCTGTGTTTTTTTTTTAAGTGGAAGCGTGGCACTCCATTCATCTTATGCTAGAATTAATAAGTAAGGTAGGTGGAATGAACCATTTCTTGAACTTATATTTTCTTCCATGAAGTCTTCAGTAAAAGGCCTTCTATACAATCTGAAGAGAGATGCTTCTTTCTCTCCAAGTGCNGGGAGCATCATTCACATAAATCATCAGAAGGGGTAGATCTAGTAAAGTGCTGTGGAAAACTTGAAAAATTTACGCGGACTCTCCCAGCAACTGTAAACCAGTGTGTCGCCCTTGTCTTCAGGGAAGTTGTGCTGGTTCACACCAGCTGACGAAATGCCTTGCTGAATTATTTCACAGCCGTGGCTGCGGTGAACAGCAGAACTTGGTTGAGGTTTTTTTTTTCATGAGGCTGATTAAGAAATTTATGCTGATTTTTTTTTCCATTGGAAAATGATGATTCATTAGAACCAAAATGCCCCTGAGAAGGAAAGCATATTGAAAACTGTCCTAAATAAAGGATTAAAAAAGGTTTTTAACACTTTAGAGTGTCCTTCTAAGACAGCTGCAATACAAAAGTTTTTATTGCTCAAGTCAAAGGAATCTTCTGTTTTGAAATTTAAGCATATCTGTTTATATCTAAAATCATACCAAAATAAACATCTAGGATGAGCATAATTCAGTTTCTTTTACCTATTATCCAATCACAAAAGAAAGTGTCTTCAGGCAGTTAACACTAAAATTATATGTCAAGAGAATTAATTTTCTTTGTAAGCGAAGATTTGGTTTAACCCA
>VZSC01004591.1:80205-128761 GCA_013398225.1 Steatornis caripensis
GTTTAACCCAAGATGCACGAGTACATTTTTTGTGGATTTCAGGGACCCATTTCTGTTATTAGACAATTTACTTTCCAGAGCCTGGGCACTTTGAATGTACGTGTCATAGCCTTTCCTCCTAAATGTAACTATAATTTTAGACCCCTTCTGGATAAATTGTCTATCTGCCTAAAACTCCAAAGCATGTGGTGCTTGAAACACTTTGCCCAGACTTTACTAACGTGAGTAGTACAGAACAGCAAAACAGGCTTATGCTATAAGATAGGCTGTATTCGCTGTATTCACTTTATTTGTTAGGGCATGTGCCCTGGTTTTTCATTCTATTTTGTTCCTACAGATTACTACAATGTTTTGGGTTTTTTCTGGAACAGAAATATACAAATTTATATTTTCAGACAAACAAGAAGACTATTAGAAATTTCAAATCCAGTTGGTAAAAAGGTTGTGTCCCACAGTACAAAGTACAGAAAACAATCCTGAAACCAAGGCGTTAACACTTCAGAGTTCAGAATATGGGATGTGATATTTTGATAACTATGAATGGGGCTTCAGAAGTGCCTCAGGCTCGCTAATCCTTTGGGGGTATGGACTTCATGAGAGATCTCACCTTGTGCTTTTAGGGTTTTGATGAGGATTTGGTACTCAGCAACTCCCCGTTCTCCTGTGGTTTTGCTGTGGGGTTGACACAGGCTTTTCCTTGGGGGTTATGCTGGGGTATTTTTCTCTGTACAAAATTACTCTCATCTGTATTTGAGTGTTTTCCAACCAAGTTAGCCGGTCCAAACTGAGGCCAGATACGGCTTTCACTTGGCCTGGCAAGTCGCCCTCAGCTGTCAAGATGTGACCTAAAATCCCGCTGTAGCTGTTGATCCTGAGAGCCATGTCTCGGTTCCCCCAGCCTCCTAGGAGTGGTGGCAGGGCAGCTTGCTTTGGCACCAGCTGTCGTACAACACTCCCTCTGACTGGGTTTCGCTCACCTTTATTTTGCAGCCCTGTGTTTTTTTTTTAAGTGGAAGCGTGGCACTCCATTCATCTTATGCTAGAATTAATAAGTAAGGTAGGTGGAATGAACCATTTCTTGAACTTATATTTTCTTCCATGAAGTCTTCAGTAAAAGGCCTTCTATACAATCTGAAGAGAGATGCTTCTTTCTCTCCAAGTGCTTTAAAGTCTAAATGGCCAGCTATGACGTCTTGACATCTTACTTTCAGAGCAATAATTTATATAAAACGGTGATCACATCCATGGTGATCAATGCCATTTACTAATTCAACTGAGATAGTTTTGAGGGGACTACTGCTCCAAGAAAGTGAGTGTCTATGACAAGTGGCCTCTTAAAAGTGTGTCAAGCAAAGTAACCAAAGTATTTGGAGTTGTAGAAAATGTAATATTCTAATGTTTTTTTTTCTTTTTTTAAAAATAGATATTGGAGTATAAAATCACATAATTTGGAGAGACACTTTAAGTAGATAAATACCCAAATTATTTAAAACTCTTTAAAAAGTGATGAAGTTTCATATTGATGGTAAAACTTAAAATTAGTAAGGTAGCAAAGGATGATCACCAGCTAAGAAAGCTGACACCAGAGCTCGGAGTCCCCAGGCACGGGAGGGTGCACCCTGAAATACACTCGATCATTTTGAAATACAACTTAAAAATCACTGAAGACTGGTGTGTTGGAAATGTTAGATTATGTTCAAAAGCAGTGAACTAGAGCCTTTGTTAGCTCAAAATCTGTGGTTTTTTTCCTCTTTTTACTTTTTTCACTGCTTTTTCTGTACCATTTAATGATTCACGCACCTTTCAGTAGACAAAGGCTGACTGTTGAAAGTAAACGGATCATGCGTATCAAGGCTTGGTAGTAGCAGACAGACCTTTTAATGTCGTTTTAATCCCAACACAGATGCTATGAACTGGCTTTGGAATGTATTTTCTTGAATTCCTCACGTCTAACTCAAAACTTGGGAGATCCCCATTGCAATAAAAGAAAGATTTCAGCCACACTTCACTGGTTTCGGCTGGCTCTGTTGGCCACAGAGGGACATTCTGCCAGAAATAGTTGTAAATGGCACCGTCCCTCCAAAGGACAGTGGAAATTATGTTTTCAAAACCCATCAGTTGTGACCAATTCTTCCCAAAGACCTCTTGGGGGTTTCTGCAGAAAAAACAGCTGATGGGATGTACAGAGGCTATAAACACTCACATTTAAACATTGTCAGTACATCAGGCTGCAGAGCCACACTAGCAGCAAACCCCTGGCAGCACACCCAGACCGTAAATTTTGTCTGGAGTCCTGCGTGTTAGAAACAGTTAGAAACAGTAATGGGTACAGGAAAAGGTGGAGGCAATAAGTGCTACCAGTACCCATCATAATGAAAAGCAGTGAAAAGAGGCCGAGGGGCTTCGCTGAAACGTGTGCACTGAGGAATGCAAAACGTGGCAGATGACAAACCCCAGTGCATGCTATTCCCGCCCTTGTCCCTTCCTTTCCAGGAGTATCATACCGTGAAGATGACGTGCCTTAACAAATTGCTTTATTGTGATGTTTTATGTTGTATGAGTTAGATTTTATGCTCTGTTTAACTGAACTAAAATAATAGATTAGAGGATTCCTGTACACAAATAAAAATTGAAAGAGATGGCATTCCTAGAAATAGAATATCCCTGACACCAACAGACAGAGAGTTCTCAAGACAGAGCAGTGATACAATATATTACAATCACTGAATAATTGTGATATAAAATAATTATTAAATAACACATATTGCTGGGTTAATGCTTCACGGTGATTTTATTGGAGAAAATTGATAGCAGCTAGGGAGACTGTACCTAAGAATACAGCAGATGAGGCCATATAGTTCTTCATCAGGCAAGTGCTTTACTGCAATCACAGGGACAAGCTGAGGTCAAGCATAGAGAGGCACAAGCTCATGGGTCAGAGACAGGGTACCATCTCACCTGCATGGCTGTAAACTGGATTAACTCCTATAGTCAATACAGTTATGCTACAAAAATGAGATCTGATGTTGGTTCTGTAAAGTTTCTGTACAATGTTTTAAGCTCTACTCCAGCTAATATGAATCAGCAAAACACTGTAGTTAAGCCAGGCTGGTTTTCACCAGCAGATAGTCTGACACATTGACTGAATGGAAACTTGATCAAAACTAAGGACTGTGGGAATACGTCCAATATTTAGGATAACATAGCTGCAAACCACAAAACGAAAGCATAAAACCCAGCAAGGAACCTTGGAGCTATATTTGCACCTTGGAATGTTGATTATTTCTGTGTCCTTGCTCCTACAGCCCTACTCACTTTTAGTACAAGCAAAGCAGAACAGAAATTGCATAACCTGTTATGTTTGTCTGTGAGTAGGATAATGGTTCCTCATCTTGGTGGCTGTCCAGGCACTGCTTTAGCAAACAGCATTATTACAAGAGGAGCGGAATGCATTTTTTCTCTTCTCTTATACGTTTGGGAATGCATAATTTGCTGTATATTTGTTTGGCTTGCTCAGGATGCATCTATTCATCTTTGCATGTTGTGATCTAAATTCTGATCTTCCTAGTGATCATTAAGACTTCGTTGTGTCTGGACGATTCAATTACATTCAAGTTGCCCTTTAAAAAGTGGAAGTTCACTTCTTTTTTGCAGAAATGAAGGAATTTGATACCTTGGACAAAAATATTCATGAGCACAATTCCATATGGATGTGTTTGGTGGAGAAATATTTTTATCTTGTTAAGAAAAATGCATTAATGCAAGTGTGAATACAAAAAGTTATAAACATTAAAGGTAATTCCATCTCAAAGCTACTCACAGAGACAGAAAATATTACACAGTCTTTATAATACTGTAAATTATGTCTGATTTGAACTTCATTTTAAACTCCATAGTGAAAGAAAAATCAGAATTTCCAGTTAAATACAAAAGCTTAAATGAGAATTCAGCACACAAGAGACAGCAGGCTGACAATATACAATCTCACTGAAGCTTGAGTGTGCATAGACTAGCACAGTTAATCAAAAACTCCACTCATCTGCCAACTCTTTACGCATTCATCAAAGCTCAGCAGAGAGTTATCAGCACAGAAGATTCATACATCAAGGCTTCAGCTCTGGCTTCCTTGACATCCCAAGCAGATTAGTCTGTGACAGATTTCTGTAGCTCAGCAAGCATCCCAAAGTGAAGCTACAATGGAGATGACAAGCAAATCCTTGGCATCTGATGTCATATCCAGTTGCTCCATCAAAGCCAACAAGGCTCCATGAAGGTTACTGAAGTCATGCAGGTTTAGGAGCTGTGCTTTGACTTAGGCAATGTGACAGGACAAGTCCTCAGTGGCTTGATGCAGAAGATACCTACCGATCCTCTCAGAGACCACATGAATAAATAAATCCTGTTCAGACTTCTTTCAAAATAACCACGTGTCTCCCATGCAAACAGACCAAAGGAGGGCTGGCTCACAAATAACTGTTCACAAATGCTCTTTCTGTCCTAACAAGGTATCCTGAAGGGAATCGCTGTGCCCTTCTTAGTGCCACAGAGAAGCAACAGCAGAGCAATCCTCTCTCCACGTTTGTGTGCCTTGTAGCTGGCACTGGGCATGTTCTGGATGGATGCAGATGTTTTGATCTGGGTTTTTAGCCAGCCATTAAGGGGTATGTTGCCTAGGACAATCCCACAGTCTATCTACATAGGAGGTCAGGCAGTCTTCTTCAGCATAGGACCAGGGTCTAGGATTGAAGAAAGGATCAGCCCCATCTAGGGATCTCAGGACTACACACTGGGCAGAAGCAAATGTGTCTGTCTTACTCAATATGTGAAAACCCCCAGCCCATTAATTTTGCTTCCCTAGACAAGACTCTAACACCCCCATCTGCAAAGCCATCATCTCGCCCCATTTCTCTGCACCATGGGTACAGAGCCACCATCTCTGGGGTTGCTACCCCTGGACATCAGAAGGCTCTAGGGAGACCTTATTGTGTCCTTTCATTTATGTAAAGGAGGCTTATAAGAAAGATGTAAAGAGACTTTTTACCAGGGCCTAACAGGACAAAGGGCAACAGCTTTAAGCTGAAAGGGAAGAATTAGATTGGACATAAGGAAGAAATTTTTTATGATGAGGGTGATGAGACATCGGACCAGGGTGCCCCGAGAAGTTGTGGATGCCGCATCATTGGAAGTGTTCAAGGCCAGGATGGACAGGACTTTGAGCAACCTGGTCTAGTGGAAGGTGTCCCTGCCCATGGCAGGGGGATTGGACAAGATGATCCTTAAAAGTCCCTTCCAATCCAAACTATTTTGTGATTCTATGATTTCTCCACCGGGAATTTGCAAAGGGTTCTGAGATAGTAAATTTACATTTTTATTTAAAATCGTTGGAGACTTTTTTGAGTGGAGAAGAAAAATTTGTGTATCTGGTGGTGGATATATCAAAGTGCTAAAGACTGTTTCATCTCCTTCCCTTTCTGGTCTCTGACTAATTATGACTTGAGTCTTTGGTCATTCATCCTGATCTGTCCCGAACTTGCTTCAGAATTCCTTTTCTCTCCATACCTGTGCAGATTCTCTGAGATTTTAACTCTGCCACCAAAAAGGCACATAACAGCTTTCTCTAAATAAACAGCAAGAGCAAACAAAGTACCACTGTGCCTTCCTGAGGCTTACGGGACTTCTCCCTTTTTGGCATCTGTAGACTGCAAGTCCTTGTTGCTCTGGGAGTCTTGCTGGGCTTTGTATTTTCACTTTTGGGACCATGTAATCCTACTTAACTAGTTTCCAAACAAATAAACATTTTTATTCAGCATTTGAAACACCAGGAAAGAAAAGGGAATTTTAATGAGCAAATGATGTGTTCATACTCTTGATCTTATCTAATCTTATCTCTCACTGCCAGATAGAATAGCCAGGTTAGCTTAGATGATAGAGGATGATAGATCAAGGTACTATAAGAATCTGTAAAACAATAGCTTTCCTGTGCAGCTGATTGACCAAGCATCTCCACATACAGAAAGGAGAGGATTCTATGCCCTGTTGCTTCCTGCAACGCAGCAAGGAAGAAGTCTGGATTACATGAGTTGCATCAGGCACATTAATCACTCACTTCGCTTAAAAGAACAGTACAAGTTCTCTGGAGCTGATATACAACTTCTACTAAAAACACAGTGCACAAAGAAATACTTTAGATACAGGGAGTTCTGCATTTTCCTTTGGTAAAAGTAAAATGATCAATACCTAATCAGTGAATTTGGCAATGCATTTGTACATAAACTCAGATTTACTGTAAATGCTAGAATTATAAAAAGACACGGTTCCATTTTAGAAAGCAGTCAGAACAGATAAACTGAAACCTCCACGTTGCCATGGAATGTTCTTTTGTAGGAAGCCTTAGAAAATGTCAATTCCAAATAGACATAAATATCCAATAAAAATTCTTGCAAGAACAGGCATAAACACTCAAGACCCTCAACAGAATTTTCTTCCCTATCAATACTCTGCAATGGACTGAGTAGTTTTTATGGGTGCTTTCTCCCCAGAGGTAGCTATGCTTCAAGGGTCTCAGACTGATGAAGCCCATTCAGAATGGAATTTAAATGCATATGTAATTAATGTAGAGAAAATGGCTTCCTGATAGTGATGAGGATAGATATATTAAAAAAAGATTTCTGCTGGAACCATCTCTATTTGCAAGCCAAAGTCTAATTGCTGCACATATTAACAGGCTCGCTAATTCTGTTAAAAATGGAAATGTAACAAGGTCTAGGATTACTTCAATGCCCTTTAGGAATGCTCAGTGCTTTAAGAATGTATTTTGCTTCTGAAGCTCACAGGAATCTGATCATAAGAAGAGTGGCAGCTGTTAAAACTAGCAATAGATTACAGAAGCTGAGAATCTGAGTCAACTGGGCTGATAATCCCATTACCAGAAACTGGCTTTTAATGATATGAAAACTCATGTGAATTTTCTCTTCCTTTATGTTTTATTTCATACACACATGCACACACAGACACACACATACGTATTTCGCTCACAAGAGAATTGCTTTAATGAATTTCCTTCATCTGCCTGAAGGCTGCAAACCTCCTAATGTGTTTGACCTGCAGGTAGTCCTGCTTAGGACCAGAGACTATTTAGGATTTTTACTTGCTTTTATTAGCAAGTGTGGACCCCCACAGCTGCTGAACAAAATGGGGTACATGGCCAATGGTGACACCCAAATCTTTCTGGGCCCAGTAGCAGGGAGCTGCCATCAGCTGGCTCCAGGTCATATCTGGCTGAAGAAAAATGAGACCTTCTAAACCATGCAGTTCTTGTCCTGAAGACATAACTGTATTATCACATCTCCACGAGCAAGAGGCTGGGTTCATGTGAACTTAGTGAACATCTCTCACAAGGCACGTTAGCTCACAGGTGCAGGTGCTAGCGGGATCTGGCTCCCTGATGAAAAGCCAAGCAAAACGCAGCCAGACCGAGATGGGAGGAGAGCAGCAACCCTGACAGACACAAAAGGGAGCCGCATGCACCTCTGGCAGGCTCAGATAAACCAAGCAGGAGGTGTTGGTGGCACCCGCTGTTCCTGCTTCGCCTCGGCTTTTCACGAGGGAGAGGTTAGATACAGCTGGGGTGTAGAAACCTGCTGCAGAGCTTGTACCCCACCTTTGGGAAGCAACTTATATTTCAAGGAAAGACCAATCACTCCGGTAACATGTGTCAGCATCTGCTCTTGGCTATGCAGGCAGCTGTCGGGGAGGTAAATTCTTGCCTTGTACCCCAGAGGTGATCAGCTGGTGCCTTCAAGCAAGGAATTTCATTACCCATATTTTGTCTTCACCTGCCCACATACAAATGCTTAAGGGATGAGGTTTTCCAGTCTTTCTAAAAAGCCAGTCACAAGTTTTGCCACGGTGAGCTCCTACGAATGGACAAGGCATCTCCCTCTCTCCCTCTGCTGCATGTAACTCGTACCCGGGCTGCCCTTTCAGCCTGGAGGAGAGGGTCACGCTGCATGGCCAGGTTTTACTTTAAGGGCAGCTCCCTGAAAAACAAGTGATGTATTTTTTTATAAGCATAAAATACTTCAGCACTGAATAATCCTGTCATTTGGAATATTAAAATATGATCAGAGATATTTTATGCAGCTGTTATTAAATAGTCATTAAATATTTCTGGAAATTATATTCCTGGGGGATTTGACGTTGAAGAATAGACTCTCAAGGCCCAGTCTGAGCCATGACTTATGAAAAGATAAACCTACCAAATGCACTAAATTTGTCTTCATCATCAATTATCTCTGAATTCAATGATTTTCTACGTACTGTGCAGAGTTTGGTCCAGCGTATCTATCTCTGTCCGCAATTCACCCCGGGAACATTGTGTCCTACAGGCACGTGTAGCCCACGGCTTTGCAGTGTGTCAGAGAAGGCTGCAAAAAGATCAGAAGTAGTCTGTTTGTCTGAGGATCTCAAGGCTCATTTTTGGACTTAAGGATAAAGTGGCATTTATCTCACTGAATTTTAGATCTCTATAAAGTGGTCCCTCGTGCCAATGCTAGGAGGCAGAATTTGGGAGCTAGGGGTGGTGGAGAGACACAAACTGATTTGGGGCACAGGTCACCTGATGTGTCAGACCTGTACTTCATGATGTTTTGACGTGTGCTTTGGTGGTGACTGTTCCTTGACCAATTATGAAGGTAACTATCTATCTCAGGCATTTGGTTCAGATGTCTACTAGGGTTTCTCCTTTAAAGACCCAGACACCCCTTCTTTTGCCCCCAAACCCAATCATGAATTCCCAGCAGCAGCTTAAAGTTTCTCCCTTGAATGTCAGTGTTTTAACCTGGAGATTTATAAACATGATAGGGGTTTTTGTGCCTCTTTCGAATTTATTCTCTCCAGATGCAGAGGTTATGGTCTCTCATGGCACGATGGAGGGGAACACACAGTAGATAGTTCTATTTTTACCTAATTTTTATATAGCTTCAAGAGAAAATGTAGTGCTTCTTGCTGTCCCTTTGAACTCTGTAGGGGTTTTTTCTACAGGGAAAATCCCCTCACTTACAGACTAGTCCAGACCTGCAGGGCACTCAAATGCTCATTTCCACTGCCAGAGATGAGGCTCAGTCGTAACCAGGCTGTTTGCTTGAAGCCACTGGAAGTTTTGGTCCTCTGCTCTCATGCAGATTGCTCTGCTAAGGGAGAACAATTCTCCTTCTTAATGAATATGCAAAAACCCCAATTTCCACACTCAGAAGTCTCTCAGCTGGTTAGTTAAAAGCCTTCACTGGTGGTATACAACAGCAAGAATAACAGCTTGATTAATCCTCATCTACTAGTCAAAACTAAATACCGTTGCCATTTTGTCACATTGCAATGACAGACTCATCATAAAACAATACAGCCTGCAATGGCTTTTGCAGATTCAGAAGGTTATAATGGTGTCCCCACTGACCCAAAATATCTGGAGGTATGCTAATTTTTCCTTTACTGAAATGAACAGGAGACTGATTTTGAGATTTCATTGTTACGGAGATATATTCTGCACAGGACAATTACACTCGACTTCCCCCCACCCCCCACTCTGCCGAAGCATCAAGAATATTTAATATGCTATCCTGATTAACAATGTTAGTCTCCTGTTTCTGGGGTAATTTATCTAGGTAATATATGCATAGAGGATATGCCAGAAGAGAAACTACAATGTTTCACTATTGATCCTATTATCAAATTCATCTGAGAAACCCCTGCTTTTCTGTTGGGAGGGTCTCACAGCATGGGTAGTGGAAGACTTATCACTCTGTTTTGGGCTCTGCTTAATGATATTGATGCTTCTTAGTGTTGGCAGCTTGTGGAGACACCCATGCTAAGAGCAGACCTTGAACTGCGTGCTGGGATATAGGCCTGGAGACACATTATCCATGGGAACCTTCAGAGATCTCATCCCAGCCTATACATGTTCTTGGCTCTTTGTGTTCATCATGATGCCTTGGGGAAGAGATCTGGATTGCTATAAGGGCCATTCTGCCTGGGACTGAATAAAGAACAGAGCAGTTCCTTTGCCAGTGGCGTATTTCTAAGTTTTAACATGGTTTGGAGGGGGTTTGTGAAAAAAAAAAAAAAANATTATCCATGGGAACCTTCAGAGATCTCATCCCAGCCTATACATGTTCTTGGCTCTTTGTGTTCATCATGATGCCTTGGGGAAGAGATCTGGATTGCTATAAGGGCCATTCTGCCTCGGACTGAATAAAGAACAGAGCAGTTCCTTTGCCAGTGGCGTATTTCTAAGTTTTAACATGGTTTGGAGGGGGTTTGTGAAAAAAAAAAAAAAAACCACAAACCCAACCCATCAGTGACTGCTTAGTCAGACCTACCTGTCTGAAGACTTTGACAATACTTTTTGCTTATTTTGGACCAGCTGCTCCAGAAGTGCACTGGATTCTGTCAACTGTACTGGAGTCACTGCTGTACCCTGGCTCCAGGTTCATGATCTCCCTTGCCTATTGATTTCAGCAAGAAGTACAAGGACATTCACAAATGTTCAGACTATCTGCTTTAATCATTTCTGCCATTTATTGTTTTGAGTAATGTGTTTACTGGTTTAGGCATAACCACACAACCACAAAATATGAATCAGTTTGCCTTTTGTGTGGTTTTTCAGATTCTGTGTTAAGGCTGATTTCCAATTCACTTTAGAAAGGAAAGACAACATTTCAAATTTCTTGTGTTTCTAAACAGTTTATGTAATTGTATCTCTAAAACTGTTGGTTACGGAGTGCGTATGTATGTAAACATATATACGTGACACGTATTGGAACCTGAGCTGTGGTTCAACGTATGCCTTCATGTGAAAGACACAACTGCATTTCCCAGCCTGAAGATGTGTATCACGTTGTGTTCATCTCTCTTCCTCCTACAACATTTTGCTTTCAAATATCTTCCCAGAAAGTAAAAACCCACAACGCTGCCATTTAAGAAAAAGGGAAAACATGGCCTAAGCATCCATACCCCATCAATTACACATCAGTAGCACACAAAATAAAAACCCCAAACCCACTCTTGAACAAGAAAAAGACTGAACACATGGAGGTAAGGACAAAAGAATATAAAGTGAAACTTACAGTAGTAGAGATTGCCACAGAAAGTTTTTTTCAGAAAACAATCTTAGGACTGATATCTCTTAGGGGCAGTAGGAGGCAAGAATAAACAAGAGCAGAGAAGTTCTGTATGAACAAACACCAACCTACACGGCTGTAAGATCATACAGAATGATTGCTGGGTTTCTGACTGCAAGAGCAAGAGGTCTCTGGGGCATCTTCTCTCTCCAATGGGATCATTCTTCAGCATTTCAGGATGAAGTATGACTGCATAAGGATTGGGATTATGTGATGTAGCCCTCAGGGACTGTTGCCAAGTAGAGTCAGTGACCCAGAAGGTCACCCCAAGTCCTGTGTTACCATATATTTCACTCTCCTTTGCTGGTCCTTTGCCATCTAGTATCCTTCTCCATCCTGTGGCCTGGATGTTGGGTTACATCTCAAAGTATGGCATTATTAGACATGTTCCTCACTTCCATTCTGTAGAGAAAAGGACATTTTTTACTGTTCCCCATCCCACTCACTTCTGCATACCCATGCATCTCCTGTTCATTTCTCTTGGCCAGACCGCTGAGGCTGATGGGATGATGAATGAACAAGCCAGACTAGGTCTGGGCTGCCTCATCAGTTGAGGAGTTTTTAAATCCTCAGTGCCCAGTGGGGTGTGATGTATCCAACCATCCTTCCCCAGGACTTCTTATGTTATGACAATATGGGAACTCAGGTGCTAAGTACATGTGTAGGAAGTGCTGCCACCTAGAAGGACCAGGAAGCTCAGTGTCACCAGACACTCGGCAGCTGTGCAACCGCTTCCCCCACTCTCTCAAAGGCACTGTCCCTTCCCAGGAGCGGACTGTTTTAATCGCGGTGTAATAGTTCTTGTTTCTTCCTGCCTGTTTTGATACAGATGTAGAGTAGATAGATAGCTGGAAGGGCAAGTATATAATTGGTGACTTCCTGTGTAGCTTAAAGTTTTTGGAAATCTGCAGGTTTTTACTCAAAAACTGGAAACATCTATACTCTAGTGTGGTGTTTCCTATCTAAAACACCTTCACAATGAAAGACTAAATATCGTGTCCTTTTGGATCTGTACATACATTACTGCACTGATAATAATTAGAAAAATACATCTAATTTTCACTTTTGAACACTACAGAACTCTCCGAATTTTCCATGAACATAACTCTCCACCTGCATTTCTGCATTCCATGATAATTTGTTGCTGTTTTGGCCTCATTCAGTGTCTCCTGGGGAGAGTGCAAGCCGGTAAGGGTTAAAAGCACCATTGATGCTATTTCCATCAGAGATGAGGTGAACTTGCTGCCCCTTCTCCTGGTATGGGGACAGGCAGCCCATGATGTCCTTATGAGTTTATTCTGTTTGATAGTGAAGTACAAATACATTACTTTGGCCTTTTTTTTCCTGCTCTGTTCTTCTCCCTCAACCTCTTCTCCCCAGTGCCAATAAATTTCAAGTGCGATGAAGAAATAAAACAGGCTGGTGTGTAAGGGTATAGATAGACAGGCTGTTTATCTACAGCAGCTGTGAAATACCAGACAGGTGCCTGCAGATGTATATCGGGTTACCCTGTATTTGTAGCACTAGCTGCAATCTGCTAGCTGTTTTCTTAACACTGAGAAAGGGGTGTTCTCTGCTCTGAGAGCTCACGACCTTAGGGACAGAGAGAGGAGGAGGCAGCAACTCCCAGAAGCTTATAATTTAGTCTCTCTTCCTTTGTATGAAGGGATGGCGATGGCTTTGAATACAGCTCTGGTCTCAGCTGTAGCTCTGGCCTGCTGTGCTGCCTTTCCTCTGCCTTTTCTCTCCTCTTTGCTGTATTTAGATCACAAGAGTTTGTGGCTCTGTGGCTGCACAGCTGAATGGGACAATGGTCACTCTGAAGGTGCTGGGCATTTTTGCAGGACGAACAATAAATTGTGCAAAACTGAAGTCTCTCAGAGTGGCCTGTCCAGAAAGGGCAGAGAGCTGAAAGAAGGGCTTTTATGTGGGACTGGGCACTGCAGGCTGTGGGAGTTGCTCCTGTGAAGCATGGGAAGAGTCCTGGCCATGGTTGTATGAGGGGCTGGCGCAGGGATGAGCAGTGCAGGAGCAGGGGTCTGGGTAGGTACTGGTCGAGGCCTGAAGGAGGTGGTATACCTGAAGGAGGTAACATATACACATGGCTGTAGGTCCGAACAGACCTGTCCTACAAAACTGTCCCTTGCTGCCTTGATGGATGACAATCCCTGTTAGCCGATGCATAGGGATTATTCTCTGCAGGACTCAGAGTCCAATTCATTATCGCAAGGCCTATTTTTTTTCCTTTTTCCACTCCAGTGGAGCATAAATGACCCGAATAAATCCTACTCCTTTGGCACATGTAATGCACGGAATGTGTTCCCGGTGCTGTATCAGGATTTATCTCTTGGTGCATGTTGTGAACACACATTTCTTTCCAGTCAGTAGAATTGTTATAGCTATAGAGTTTGATTATTGAAAAGGGAGCTGGTTGGTAGAAGGAAGATATATAAATGTGATATACACAGTACACGTCAGCCACACCAGCTGGAAAAATCCATTTATTTCCACTGACTGAATAACTCACTTTTGATTCCAGTTTATACAGGTAGGAACATGATTACTCGGTGCCTGTTTCAAATAACTCAGCTAGTGTTGAGCTTTGTTTAGCATTTGCGGACAGAGCCGGCTCCTCTCTGGAGCCTTACACCAGCAATCCCACTGGTGTTCGGGGGTGGGAACCGACACAGACCTGCCCTGCTCCAGCTTTGACACACATCCCAGGGCAGGTGTGTCCCCCAGGTGCAATGAACACGTACGTAAAGGTAGAAGGAACCAGACAAGGGCATAAATGTACTTCCAGCCATACAAAATTGTCAGGTGTGCGGTGGGATGGAGTTTGTGTCACAGGAAGAGAGAAATACCCTTTAAAGTGTTGGAAATGGTCATTCAGTTTTTCAAATGCCCTTCATGGGGTCCCTTGCTCGAACAGAGGCTATGAACAGAAAGGTCTGAGAATCATTAAGAAACTAAAAACCTGCACTCCAAGGCTTCAGTGTCCCCAGCCTTCTCCGAGGACGAGCTCTGCTGTTTGCACATGGATTTCTGTGGGAGTTTGGCTCAGTGCTGTGGCTGCCCTGAGCGGTGGTGGGCCACCAAAATGGCTGTAGGACACCAGGCTGGATTCTTGCCTCTGAACAAGGTGGCTGAAGTCCTGTGAACCCCATCACTCATTGCTGCTGTGTCTTTACCCAGACTGTCTCTGACGTGTCTGAAGTTATTTCCACTTCATTTCTTTCTTTTCCCATGCTGCCTTTCCTCCCTGGCTAAAAAGTGACCTCCAGCTGCCTTTCTCAGCTAAGGCAGGGATGCCTCCCAAATGCTAATAACTCCAATCATTGCGACTTCCAGTCAGTCAGTCCTCTATGGAGCCCCAGGGAGTGGCCAGTGTAGAGCATCTATGCCTTACCTATACAAAAACTTGCACACAGCAGGTTAAATTCCTCGTAAGGATTTTCAGCCCAGCAGTCACTGGGCCAGGTGTCTCATTACTGTGTATAATGAAATAGTATCCCAAGGAGGGGGAAAAGACAAACATATGTCATTCAAAACTCCCATGATTACGGGGTGTGTCCACCAACAGGGCATCCAATTAGTCTATGCAGCTTTATATATTGCCCATCTGTTTTTACTAATCTGGCCTCAAGTGTGCAGTTTAGTGCTGTAAACCTTGGGTCAGGACTGTTTTATTAAACTCTGTGGCTTGTGGCATCTGCCTCCAGCTAGGAGGATGGTTTTGAAAGCCTTCCAAATCGCAATGCTTGTGGATATATTTTCTGTGCTCCAAAAAAACCACACTTCTGGCCTGGTCTGTGCCTCAATTTCAGGGAAATATATGCATATATCTGCATGATCTCTTGGAAAGAGGGAGTCTGCTCTGCAGTTTCCATGCATTAGGCTCTCCACCTAGCTGAGTCCCCTCCCTGACTCTGCCCTCCATGCCGGTGAGGACCTGGGAGACCACAGCCGCCTGCTCTGCTCCAGGCACCAGCACTTGCCCTCCTGTGCACATTTTGGCTGCAGACAAAGGACCTTCCTGAGAGCACCTCTTGGTGCTTCCTCTTCTTCAGTGATCTCCCTGTTGTCACCATGACCATAGTGGCCTCTGTGCCCAAGCTAATGGCTGCAAACACTGACTTGTGAGCCTGCTCTCAGCTTTTCTGCTTCCACTTCCACTAAGTGAATTTAAAAAACTTCTCAGTTCCCCCTTTTCATTTATTATCCAAGGTTGTAGGCTGAGATGAGGGCATCAAGATAGGCAGTGATACACACAGCAGGGTAGAAAGATGACTGGAAGCTAAGCCAAGGATCAGGAAACCAAACTGGCAATGAAGAATGAGAGAAATAAGCAGAACACCAAGATGCTGAGGAAAAGACCACAGCCTGATACAGCACAAGGAATAAGGTCTACAATATACTCAAGAACTCTATATTGTGAAACACTGACCTCGACATGCTTGTCAAGCCCAGCTGGAGGACCTGGTCATCAGCTGCTTCTTTGTGTCTCCAACAGCCATACAAGCTGCAGCACCCTGCTATTGAATCCTCACCCGGCAAGACTTTGTGGGTTAATTTATCATTTTGCGAAGTACTGTACACAAACCCAGAAAGCAATGATGATCTGTGTATACAATCAAAGTGTAATGTGCAATAGTGTTTCATACAGATAAGGAGCATGATGAAGTCGAGAAAGAATATTAATCATACTGATCACTGCATAGGCATGGCCAATATATCTATATTCTGTAGTTATTGATCTATGGAGAGCTTGTGGAAAGTCAACGACATGGAGTGTTCATGACTGGTTAAGGGGACTTTTTCATAATTTTGAGGACATGTTTGAAGAAAGCTTAAAGGAGATGATTGTTAGAAAATCTAATAGCCGAGAGATAGAGTCTGTTAACTTGGGCTGTCAGATGCAGAAACCAACTTCATGATATGAGGGACATTTTCTTATGTTTTCCTTTTCTTATTAAGCTTGTGTCCTATAGTAGTAGTAATGCTTTGCTGTTGAAGTATCTAAGGTAGACACTCCCATAGGCTTGTTCATTTGGCCAGCTAGGAAGAAAATACTGTATTGCTTTAGATGAACAGAGTTCCTTGCTTTGTAATGGAAAACTCATCTAGCAGGAGCTCTGCAGTTGCTGCTTTGAGACAGCTTTCTTTCAGATACAATGGGGATATCAGCTTTGACACGTTCATCGCAGTTAGCTGTATTGCAGAGATGCAGCTAAAATCATCCACTGCTGGAGCCTTTCTGAGGTAGAAGAGCTCAGGGAGACATAAAGCAATTGCCTAAGTGAAAAGTTTGCTGCAGTCATATTTGTACAAGCTCTCAGTAAGCTTCATAATGTGCATGTCTGCTCTCCTCAAGTGATTTAAATTTTTATGTTTTACTTGGTGAAACATAGCATCACATAAAAGATTTTAAATGAACTGTATCATTCCTATCAGGAAGCATATTAGAAGGTATTTGCACATGTCTTTTTACAGCATTGGGAAAGAAATTGGGCACAGATGCTGTAACCTACTTGGTGGTTTACTGGGTAGATGCTCCATTTGCGATTTGTTGCAGAAAGTAGCCCAGAGAAACAATTTCTGCTTCCTGGACTATAGCTTTGCACCAGGAAGGGGCATCAACCTTTGTCTGTGCCACTTGTCAGTCCTAGCTCAGTGCCAGGGACCAGCAGGAGCTACTGCGACAGCTGGCCGGAAAGCAACATGTGTCGGTGAATTGTCTTTATATGGCTCATGTTGTCGATAGACAGCAGGAACTGAATAACCTCTAAATGGATGTTTGTGACTAAGTACTCTGTGATATTTGCTTGTTTCCAGCCTGGATACAGATGCTATGGACATAAATGTCCATGCTGAAATACTTCCCAGTGCTCACAATAATCGGGGCAATAGGAAATATTTCTGCACGGAGCAAAGAGGATTATGTCTTACGGCATATATATGCATAACACATGTTCATATGCTTTTATTAGCTGTCATCCATGCTTAAGGCCAAATGAGGCATGCCATTTTGCTAGTGGACACCTGTCTTATGAGGGAATTGTTCATTCAGTGCTCACAGATGTGAATAAACATCCTAGACCAGCATCTAGGAATTTAAGGAACGAATTGTGATAGTGCACCCAGACAGGTGTCAGCTTGGATTATTCAGCTGTACTTATCTCAGAGACTACTGCAGTCCTGGTGTATTATACAGACAAGAGAATTTCAATCTGATAACCTTTATGATCAGTATCTACTGGAGAACTGATATAATGTACATTATCTCTTCTGTCAGTTCATATTTATTAAACTACTTTTGCTGTACTAAACTCTTGATTATATGTTAAGAAAGATTTAGTTTTCTTCAATCAATAGTTTCCACAGTATTTTATGATAATAACTCTTTTACTGGATAATAAATGTTCAAAGACTCTGGTAGTGTTGTCCTGGAGGGAAGAAAGGCATTCGCAGCAGGACAGATGTCTTTAACAAGCACCCCAACCATTTAACTACAAAGACAGACTTTCTACAAGTTGAACATGCTGCCATAATAAAAGTTCACCAGCCATGTCGAGTTTATGGTAACAGTTGTTTGGCAGGGTATGCAAATCCACAGAATCTGAGAGCAACCACAATCTGCACAGTACGGGATGGCGTCTCTTCTGCTCAGGGCATTGACATCTTGAACACACAGCTGTGGACTGAATTTAACGTACCTCTGAATGTCCAAGAAGTACTCCTGCATGGAGTAAAGATGACTAAACCCATGATACTTTCCACCAGAGGTTACATGACCAGAAATGTTTCCAATAAAAATTGTTAAGACATGTTAACAATTGTGGAAACTTAACTATTACAGCAAGAGGCAAATAGGAATACAAGGGCAGAGATTATGAAACGTACTGATTTTTGCCAACTTGAGAGAGAGTTGTAATAGTAGGGACCTAGCCAGGGCTATGAATCTGTCCACGCCATGGGCCCAGTTGTGTGAAAACATATTGTTATGGTAGAAAGATGAGCTAAAAAAATATAGTGAGCACAGTGACCATATTAATGATAAGAAGCTCAGTACACCTCTCTGGGGTGCATACCTTCTGATAGGCTTCCAGCCTGCATCTGAAAGGCTGCCTGTGCTTATGATTTGTGTTAAGCAAGTCCTGCAGTGAAAAGTAACTTCCACGCTTGCCACTAAGTGCTTCTGTAACACTTTCAAATTTAGTGGCTGTTTAGCAAAGTCTGAACAAAGCGTATAGATCTTTCAGCTTTTTGCTACTCAGGTATTGTGTTCTGTTTGAGAAGGAGAGATTCAATTTGTGGTTACACAAATGTACTCTCCTACTGCCAGTTTTAGTAAAAACTATTTTTTGATAAAAAAGAATAGTCTGACTGGCCTTGTCTGGGATATTACAGTGTTTGTTTTAAGAGAATCACAGAATCAAAGAAGATAATGTTAAATTGGTCATCTCTTTCTCATAAAATGGAATTCCTCATGAAAGGGACAGCCAGAAATGAACATGTAAACCTGGGTTTTTTCACAATGATAAATCCAGGTTTGAATTCTGTGTAAGATCCTCTCTTCCCTTGTTAGGACTCCTGACACTGACCAGGAGAAAGATCCCGGGTGCCCCATAACATTGTCACGCTCTGCAATCAGAAATCAAAATGCAATTCAAAGGTGCCTTTAAGGCAAAGAACAAAGGTTCCGCTTAAAAAAGTATTCCCATACAGTCAGCTTTTCTCCAGGGCACCTACCTGGAGAAGCTCAAGCTTTAGCACTGTCCAGTGCAACGGGGCATCATACCTGCACCAAGTAAGTCACAGTGAAGCCTTCCTCAGCAATTCCTAAACATTGCATGGATGAGCTTTAAGCCTGACCTGCAAAATGTAAAATAGCAAATGAACAGAGCATGTATGGACCCAGCATGTGTAAGGTCACAGTTCAGCCCAAGGATAGACTGGCGATGCTTATCATGGCATGGTAAAAAAAGGCTGCCCAGTAGTCATCAGGATCAAGAATTCATCCTGCACAGACACAAATAGAGACTTCTCACTAGCAGATTGGGGCTGTCGCATATTCTGTGCAGGTTACCTAAGCACTCATACAGTATCTGAGAGAGATATGCTGATGTGAGTACGTACTTCATAGCTGACCTGTGTCAATGACCGACGGTCACTCAGCAGAGGTTTCCAAACAAGCTGGCGTCTTGGGCTGTTGATCATAAAACGTAGCAGGAATGTGTCAGAATATTGTTGAAAAAGATAAACTACTAAGAAAAGCAGTGGAGCAGTGAGGTGTGCCAATGGTGAGCCACCAGACCCTTTGCACCTGTGTGGGAAGGACACACCCTCTATGTACTACCAGTTAGGGTGGACCCTGGCCAATGCATCCGTCCTCTTAGCCTGTAGATTATTCTGTGACTATATTCAAGCCCTGTTTGCACCAAGCACCTCCTGCATGGTGTTAGATCAAACTGAGAAGCTGTGGATTCTTTCTTCTGATTTCCTTTCTGCTTACTTTGGAGTATAATTCAATGATTTTTTTTTCTCTTTTTAAAATATTTATGTTTTACTCAAATGCTTAATTGTCTCATAGACAATCAGAATTCAGGCCTGTTGTTGACAACATGCTTTCATAATTGACCCATTTTAAGGAAAAAAGAACAGTGAAAGAATTTAATCATACAAGAAAATATGTGAACTGTCAAACACCACCGCTAAAATTTGAACTTCGGTAAATATAAAGCACAATCATCTAAATTCACTGGAAGCCATCATTTTTGAGCTGGTAGTTGTTATTTCTTTAATAATGCAATATTGTTTTTTACCTTAAAAGACACAAGAAGCCTTACTGCATTTCAGTTAAGGCTGAAATTTATTGAAAGCATCAATCTAGAGAAAGCTTTGTGTAGGAGGTAAACATCACTCCCCTTTGCTAGAAGGAGTTAAAAGCCTTGAAGAAGCATGTCTGTGGCCTCTATTTTGTACAGAGATGCCATTTGTGTTTTAGAAAGCTTTTGAGAGGGAAGCAAACTTTTTTCTCCAGGGAGGAGACCAGTCAGAGGACATACATAGAAAGCAAGGGAAGTTAAAGGAAAGGGAGAGGGAGGTCAGTTACTTTTCTTCAAGGATCACATTCCTGGTGACATTTTTCCTAGAAATACAGTGTTGTCCGTGTGAGGGTGTCTGCTGTGTGAGTGTTTTCCAGGGCAGGTACTCTACCACTCCCCTCTCCACTGCGTTTTCCTCCCGAGCAAGCCTGGCAGCCCTGCCTCCAGCCCAGCTGCTGAGCCTTGTGAGCCACAGCCTCTGTCCTCTCTAGGTGGCTCTGCTGCATCTAGACCTTGGTGCCACCCACCCACCCTTTCAGGAAACAGCCCAACTTTGTGCTTATTGTCCTATGCAGTCCCAAGCCAAAGTTCACGCAGTTCCAAGTCAAAGTCAGGGACCCATTGGCAGGCCCCAGATTTTATTTAGTCAGGTGCTTCCCACATTGTTACCTGCAGTCTTCCTCTTCCCAGCCCTCAAAGCATCAGCTTCATCACTGCCTGAGCCTCCTCGATAACCACATGTAAATCAATCAGTTGCATTATTTAGCTCGGAGTGTTGATTCAGAAGGAGCCATTATGAGACTGAACACAGTAGACTGTATGACTTGGGAGGAATTACTTCAATAACAGTCTGCTACAGAAGACACATTTTAGCTTTTCCAATTCACTCCATCTTAAAAGATCAACTGGATACAGACGCATCATGTGAAGGTTAATGTTCAGTGAAATCCTATATTAATACTTTTTTTGACCAAAACATTTTTTTGAGATTTAGAATCATTTACCAATGAGGACAACAGACATAACATGTATTTCATTGTTTAATCTATGTCATGTAGTGCTTCAAACAAAAGGGTTTTTTTCTAAAAGTTTCTTGCTATCAACACTTTTTAAGTAAGACCTTCATCTGCCTTTATCCAAGGCAGATCATGTGGTACACTTCTCCCTCTATTTCCAAAAGGTGTGTGCCTGAGGATATTTCTTTTTACGGATCTAGTAAAAGCCTTTTCAAGGACTGAATCTTTCTTTGATACAGTAAGCAAAACGTTGGAGTCCTCAGCAGGTGTAAAATAATGAGGCAGTGCATGTAAATGAGCCTTTGATGTGCCGTGTAGCATTGTTCTTGCTGTGTTGGAAGAAAAAAAGCATGTGGCTGTAGATGCTTAAATTTGTAAAGTGAAGCATCCTTCTAGCCAATAGATTGCACAAAACTTATTAGTATCAGAAAACTGTACTTTGCAAGAAAAGCCAGTTAATATTTTCTTGCAAGCCCAGCAGTCTTACAGGTGACTTGTGCTGTTTGTTTTCATGAAGATCTCACCAAGATAAAATACTTGTGCTTTGAATTTTTTCTGCTGAAAAGATGTTTTTGAATGTAAATTATTTGTTAGTCTGTTCACATTCCCACGTGCATTCATCTTGTTTGCTCAAAACCATAAACATAGAAAATTACAGACTCCAAAATCCAACTGATTTCACTTTAGCTTCAGTTATCGTTGAAACCATGACTAGGATTCCTGATTCACTTGGAGGGCTGTAGGGGAGCTTGAAATTACTCTGTATCTGGAGGCTATGCCTGAAACAGGCCTGGTGATTGCCGGTGCCATTACCAGTCCCAGTCCCAGTTGCTGGCAGGGCTTGAATGGATTTCCCCATTTAGCTGAGAAAATACCTGAAAATTTTGGAAAGCCTTAAAGATGGTAGTGAGACGCGAAGCCAGGTGGCCCTGGCAGCTTCAGCTCTTCTCAGCTGCTGTCACATCATTGCCATGGAGCACCTAATCTCAACGAATTCCCAATTTCTGTTATTTTGTCAGATCTTTTTTCCTAAGCAATCCTGCAAAGTCTGTCTCTATTAAAAGACATTGAGCACCACTAGTGGAAATTCAAGGCACTTTTTATTTTGGTACGTAACTAACTGTGGCGTGTAAGTCACCTTTAGGTTGTGAGCTGTGTGGCCTATGCTATGCAGCAAATCATATCGACTCATCAGATCTCTCTTGTGACCTCTAAACTATACAAAAGTTATGACAATTAATTTACAGTTTGTTAAAATAATTGATTTAAGGCTGTCACTTCTTACAATATTTGCCCTTCCCATAAATTTGTGTCTTTTGTAGGAAACGGGCACACCTGTAAGAGCCTCAGAATTATAACAGACCTTGCACCTGTCAGTGTTTAAATTGCAAGGGACAAGAAAATCATGTTTTGCAGATGGTCAGACCTTAGCTTTGGAAGTGTAGTATGTAGAAAAGAAGTTTCTGCATTATGTAGGATTTCTCCTGTATCATAAAATAAAATCTGCACATTCTTACCATCCAAATATTTTGCTTTCCAACATTATTAACTGTTGTACACAAAAATACTATGGAAAATAAAGATATGCTATTTCACTTAGACTGTATTGTTCCAAAGGAAAGTAATTACATTAGCATTTTTCCTGCCTTTACTCTCAATGGAAATCAGTCTCTGCTAGTCATAGATTAAACCAGCATTATCTCCCTGTTCCATGGCTTTCCTGGTTTCATTGAATCACAATCACAGTATGGTTATGCTGAAAAATGTTCATTTTTCCCCTAAGTACAAATATTCTGCCAGCAGTGAGAAACTGGTTATTGTTAACCTTCACGCTCTTCAGTATTTCTAATGACTACCCCCCACTTCGCCTGCAAATATACTGTAAGTAAAAATGACCTTCTTTTTGTATTATTTTGATTGTTCAATTCATTTGGAAAAATATGCTGATTGTTACCTAAACGCTACCACTTTCAATGCTGAGTGGCTGATAGCAATTCGTCAGAAAAGTGAATTTGCTTAGCTGTACCTTAGGAAAAGAAAAGAGAAATGCAATGAGAGAGGAATCAGTATTCACAAAGTACATCTCTCCTGGATGTATAGAAATAGTGCTCAGTAGCTCGCTCTTACCTCACAGCCTGCAACTGGATCTTAGCACAGACCTACTGAGAGACACCAGTAGGCAGAAAGGTGGGGACGCAGGGTATGTATGCAGGTGTGGGGTGCTCCCCGTCCCAGCTGAACGGACACTCAGGAGACCAGGCAATGACACAGGTGAAGCCAACGACCAGCACCTAGTTCTATTTCAGCATGTCTTCCCACTCTTTGCCAGTGGTGACAACTGAAGGTCTTGAGAGGTATTCAGGTGATGGCATCAGACTGGAAGCATCGTGCGTGTGGGGTGATTTCTGGATGTACCCTTTCCATACAGACTTTTATTGCAGGAATGTCTCTTCAGGTGATGCACAAGTGTGGGAGATGTGTGGTGGGGTTTTTTTTTTGTTTGTTTGCTTTATTTTTTTCTCAGGATCTGGTCTCAGACTGGGATTTTTTTCTGGGAAAGAGTACAAATGCATGGTTTGCCTGACTGGTGGGAGCAGTTGACAAGTAACAGGGCAGGATTGCCTTTCAGAGGGACCTGAAAAGGCTGGAGAAACGGGCTGACAGGAATCTTATGAAGGTCAGCAAGGGCAAATGTCGAGTCCTTCCCATGGGGAGGAACAATCCCAGGCACCAAGACGGGCTGCGACTGACCAGCTGGGAAACAGCTCTGCAGAGAAGCACCTGAGTGACCATAAACAGAACAGGAGTCAGCAATGTGCCGTGTCAGCTTCCATGTACTGAGCTGTATCAGCAAAAGCCTCACCAGTGGGTCGAGGAAGGTGATCTTTCCCCTCTGCTTAGCCCTGGTGAGACACACCTGGAGTGCTGGGACCAGTGTTGGGCTGCCCAGTATGAGAAGGACACGGGCATACTGGAGCAAGTCCAGTGAGGACCATGAAGATGATGAAGGAACTGGCCCACCTTACATGTGAGGAGAGGCTGTGAGAGCTGAGACTGTTTAGCCTGGAGAAGAGAAGGCTCAGAGAGTTCTTATTTAGTGCCTACAACTACCCGATGAGAGCATGCACAAAACCCAAGCTCTTTGTCAAGGCGTTCTGTGAAAGACAACTGGCAACAGATAGGAGTTGCATTAAGGAGAAAAGTAAATCTTTACAGCAATAGTGGTAAAGCACTGGCACAGGTTGCCCAGAGGGGCTGTGAGTCTCCATCCTTGGAGGTACTTGGACCCTGGCTGGCCAAGCTCCCAGGCTACCTGATCTGCATCGGTTAGTCCTGGTTTGCATGGGAGGGTTGGACCAGGTGACTTCCAGGCTTCCTTTCCAGTCTGTGTGATTCTGTGATCTTAAGATTCTGTGAGGTCAATTGTCAAATGTGAGGCTCCAACTATAGAGAAATTTGTAAGCTGAGTGTTTTGCTTTTCATGAAAAGATTTTTCAAACTGATGGACTTTTTTTATCATGTCAGGAGACTGAGTGAAAAAAACTTGGATTGATCAATATGTTTAGCAGTATGTTCCCTAGAAAGATGGCTTTGGTCTGAAAATTTAAGCAGTATAAACCAGGAGTGAATAGCCTTTACTAATCATTCTTAGGTCCCCAGCACCGACAAGGTACATACTTCATGGGATCCTTCTTGTAATTTGTGCCAAAGATAAATCTATGAACTTCTGCAATTATCTTGCACAGAGAGATATGCTTCATCAGTGACCTTTGGCATACTCTCTCTTGCTGATGTGGTCTAAGAAAGTCTATTTTTAGTACAACTTAAGTTAGTTTTGTTTTGTTAGTGATACTTTTCTTTTTATGCTGCACTCACCCCTCCAAGACCCATCATATGTGCATCACAGCACTGAATTACTTCTGAGGGGCTGAGATGGCTCTGTTATTTTTTCTTCCACCTTCACAACGTGGTGACTGTTCAGTAGTGAGTAACATGGGACAGTATAATAATAGACAATAATCTGTATGATCTTTTCTACAGTGTCCTGACTTTTCGTGGCTCTTGACAAACCTCTATCACTTTCTGCTCTGACTCTGCATTTGAAAAAGCTAAGTGTTCCTCTGTCACCCCTGGGATGTGCATTTGAGAAACACTGTATCTGGGAGCTGACACTACTTGGGAGCACAGCCGGTCGGTCCGGAGGAGGAAAACAGGCACGCACTAAGCGTTTTTGCTGTTTTGCTGTAGGATCTCATCAGTGCTTATCAATATCTAAAGGGTGGATGTCAAGAGGATGGGGACAGGCTCTTCTCAGTGGTGCCCAGTGACAGGACAAGGGGCAATGGGCACAAACTGCAACACAGACAGTTCCACCTGAACATGAGGAAGAATTTCTTTACTGTGAGGGTGACAGAGCACTGGAACAGGCTGCCCAGGGAGGCTGTGGCGTCTCCTTCTCTGGAGATATTCAAAACCCGCCTGGACGCGTTCCTGTGCACCCTGCTCTGGGGGCACCTGCTTTAGCAGGGGGGTTGGACCGGCGGATCTCCAGGGGCACTTCCAACACCTACCGTTCTGTGATTCTGTGACACCAAGCTGTTCTTACCTACTTCCTGGTTAGCTAATCTATTCACTCAACTTAAGCCTTTGATGTATTATAAACTATTGTATCTAAACACTGTAAGCCTGCCTGAAAATAACCATTAGCCCCGCTGTACATGGTCAGCATGGTCTTAACGCTTCCAGAGCCTGAAGGTTAAATATAGCACACTGCAGTGCCAGCCTATCTCTTATGCAGCTGATGCAATTCTCCATAGCCTATTAATTTCAGGCTTTCATTTTGTTTTCACATTATAAGATAATATAAAAACTGTTGCCCATATCAGATTTTTGAAAGGGAACCTAATCAAATCACTCTGTGTTCTGCATCCAACACCACAGTCAAGGTGCTTTAGCAGCGCCGTGGCTCAGGGTAAAGGCTGACATCTGAAAAATACATCACGCTAACGGTGAGTGGGTGGCTTGGGTGAACAGGAGAAAGCTAACTATTGAGGGACATTGAGGGAATTTAAATTGACAAAATCTTCTTTGAAAAAGCTGAGGACANAGGAAAACAGGCACGCACTAAGCGTTTTTGCTGTTTTGCTGTAGGATCTCATCAGTGCTTATCAATATCTAAAGGGTGGATGTCAAGAGGATGGGGACAGGCTCTTCTCAGTGGTGCCCAGTGACAGGACAAGGGGCAATGGGCACAAACTGCAACACAGACAGTTCCACCTGAACATGAGGAAGAATTTCTTTACTGTGAGGGTGACAGAGCACTGGAACAGGCTGCCCAGGGAGGCTGTGGCGTCTCCTTCTCTGGAGATATTCAAAACCCGCCTGGACGCGTTCCTGTGCACCCTGCTCTGGGGGCACCTGCTTTAGCAGGGGGGTTGGACCGGCGGATCTCCAGGGGCACTTCCAACACCTACCGTTCTGTGATTCTGTGACACCAAGCTGTTCTTACCTACTTCCTGGTTAGCTAATCTATTCACTCAACTTAAGCCTTTGATGTATTATAAACTATTGTATCTAAACACTGTAAGCCTGCCTGAAAATAACCATTAGCCCCGCTGTACATGGTCAGCATGGTCTTAACGCTTCCAGAGCCTGAAGGTTAAATATAGCACACTGCAGTGCCAGCCTATCTCTTATGCAGCTGATGCAATTCTCCATAGCCTATTAATTTCAGGCTTTCATTTTGTTTTCACATTATAAGATAATATAAAAACTGTTGCCCATATCAGATTTTTGAAAGGGAACCTAATCAAATCACTCTGTGTTCTGCATCCAACACCACAGTCAAGGTGCTTTAGCAGCGCCGTGGCTCAGGGTAAAGGCTGACATCTGAAAAATACATCACGCTAACGGTGAGTGGGTGGCTTGGGTGAACAGGAGAAAGCTAACTATTGAGGGACATTGAGGGAATTTAAATTGACAAAATCTTCTTTGAAAAAGCTGAGGACAAGTCGGAATCCACGATGCTTCGTGTAGCTTTTGGGTTTAGAGGAAAGGGAGTTTCTTTCTTTCACTTTTTTTTTTTTTTTCCTGGGAGCTGGAGAGAGATTGTGTCTTGAGAAGGCTGTGCTTGCCAGCTTTTTCCAAAGAATGATCAAGTAGTTAGGAAAATAATTATCTTGATTGCAATAATCCTCCACCTGGAGACTAAGAGAAAGAAATGCTTCTGCTTTGCTTTTTATTTCACAGTTGAACTTTACAGTTACTTAGATATTATTTTGCTTATAGTCTTAGCCTTACACAAACAAGCCAAATAAAACAAATCCCAAAGTATATTGCGTTACTTCTCCCAGGCAGATGCAATTTACAGAAACAGTAGGCACACTTCAGGAGTTCGCTGTGGTTTCAGAAGCATTTCCAATTCCAGATATATTTCCCATGCTTAAATCGGCACTCCAGTAGTATCTCAGTAGCCGGAATTAACTTTGCAAGTGCATACGTACTGCAGAGCAGCAAAGCTTAATATAAGCAGTAAATCTGCTGCAGTGAGGTGGAAAGACCAAGCTGGGAGCCTGACACAACGGAAGCTAAAGCCTGTTTTCCTAAGAATCTGAGATTTTATATTGGTACTCCAGGAAAGAATGGAGTGCATCTGTGTGGAGGTGTGCGTGTCCTCAAGCACGTGTCACATGCTGTGGTCAAGGCTTCTTGAAGCTGCTGACACAGGACAATTCCCTTCAGAAAACATGATTTTGTAACATAGGTCAATAATTTATCTGATCAAATCCTTATTCCCATTATTTAAAAAATGGATCCGATGATAAAAACAGAAAGGGAAAATTGGAGCCGACATTTCAAAAATGAGTAAGTCACAGGAACACACCATCCATTTTTTCGGGTTCAAATCGATTTTCTTTCAGCAAATTGAATACTTCCATTGTATTGAAAAAGACAACATTTTTAGTTGGCATTTCCCATTTTTAACAGAGGCATTCTTCTTTCCATAGATTTTAACATTCTTCATAAACAATCTAATTCAGAGCAGAAACTCATTTCAAAACGCTGCCATTTCTCACACAATTAAAATCTTATTTCTCTGAGCCATCCCCAGTGCTAAATAATTTTCCTGGATTTTGTAGGATGAGAAATATTTTCCTGTGGTGGCAGATCACAAATGTCTTGTTCGGTGCAAGTGTCCTTCCTAAGAAGAGTCCCTAGAACCACTTATCACTGTTCTTCTCTGGAAATCCCTGTTTTCTTTCTGAAGATAGCAGGAATCTGAACTTCTTACAAGGTTCAAATTGAGTTAAAACCCCCCCCATAATCTCTTCCCTACTGTTTGCATTAACTAATCTCCCATGGTCCATTTTCAATTTTCCTACACCAAGCAGAAATGCCAGCCAGCTGCACCTTACCATCTTGGAGGGTGTCGCAGGTCAAAAAGGAGAGGGAAAGGGGCCTGGCTGAGACAAATCAAAGACCAGCTTTGGGCAGCTTCAATACAGGAAAGGTAGGTGGGAATACAGAGGATATGAGGACATGCGTAAATGTGCTCAACTTCCAGTAAGCATACGAATAGCTGGCAAACCAAGCAGAAATGCTTGGCAAGAAATGTTTGCACTATCTGCTGTTGTTTTCAAAACAGGCCATCAGGACGCCGTGTAGCAGACCTGTGACCCCCAAACGCCTCTGCTTCTGAGAGTCTCTGGGTTTGGTCATGAGCTTGTGTGTTGCCTCTCAGCATGTTTCTAGATGTTGGCGTTATGCAAAGATGGAGCTGTCAGCAGCACAGTTCTACTCCAGTGTTTTGACCATGGCTAAGACTGGAGACAATTTTAACAGTCGGAGATTGGCAGGAATCTTTCTTTTCTTCTGAAGACATTAATTGTATTATTTTTATATACATTCATATTAATTATTTTCATTGTTAAGGAAGCAGCCTTTTTCTAACTGTTCATCAGCTCAACAACCTCGCAGATGTTTAGAGTGTCATTGACAGCCAATGGATGGAAATAAACAGTGCTATTAGTCTCCTATGTTTAGATACCAAGAGATGGTGTCTCTTCACTGACTGCTAGGGAGAGCTTGAAGGTGAAGTCTTCTCCAGAGTCCAGAGATGGAGTTGAAAATTGTGGCTTATCTGACAAAGTGGGATAGTCCTAGACTGCAGCTTGGTGGTGAGCCTGAAATAGATTTTATCCCATAGTTGCATGTGCATACACATTTTCCCTTTAAAGTTTCTGTCCTTCCAAGAACTTTTGAGGTGGAGCATTGTTTTCTCCTCCTGAATCATGCATGTGGAGGGGATGAAGGAAAAGGGAAGGAGGAGCTTTCAATATGTTCTGCATGGTCTCATAAAAATGCTATTGGCTTTACATCCACTTTTATGAACAAGAGTTAAATTATTCAGAAGAAAAGAAGTTGGAAGGTGGAATGAAACCAGGAATATAGATTCATGGAAATCTAGTTATTAAGTCTATGCTGTGTAACCCAGTCCCAACAGAAATGACCACTGGCATGCTGCAAAATCTAAAAGTGCAAACACCATCAGAATGGAATGAACAAAACTTTGAACTCACAATGAAGTTTTATCCCATGAAATTGATATACGACAAAGATTATGTTCTTAATTCTGCTAATTTTGAAATGAAAATCCACATTTTTGTGAAAAACAAAAGAATCGCAGATGAGAATATTTATTGTCTGGAGTCAAATGAAGTTTTGAAATAATTCCAGACTTACTATTGCCCTCAAATGCTATTCTCTTTAACAACAGTACATGATGGAGATGGTTGGTGTTTTATAACTGTGTTTCTCTCTGTCAAGAGAAATAGCACCTGAAATAGCAGCCAACCTTCTAAGAATGCTAACACAATAAATTGATACCAAAACAGGAAACATATGGTAGCTTTGTCTGTGCTGGGTGTCATGCAGTGTGACAGTACAATAACGTTGCCTTCCAATTCTCATCTTCGGGAAATGATTGCCTTCTTGCTACTGAAGAAAGAGTGCCATATGAATATCAACCTTGGTGGCCTGCAGAGGCTAGGTCTTTTTTTCAATATATGATGTATTTAAACCTCCTGCAGTAAGTTCATAGGTTAACCACCGTAGCTATCCATTGTAGTTGTTCATTTGTGATTCATGCAGTTTGTAGTGGGAGGTGTAGGCTATCAACGGATCAGCAGGCCAGTGGGACTGCACAGTGTGAGCTCTTTCTCTTTGGCTGCAGGGAATGCTATTGAGCTGACTGAAGTCTTACTGTCTCATACTGGACACCAAACTTGTGGACAGCATTTTCTCATCAGCTGTATCACAAAAGACCACTATGTCTTTACTGGAAAAGCGGAATATTCTGCTAGCTGCATTGAATGAATGCATAGTTAAAATTTCCTCCTTGTTGCTCAAGTCTTTTTCCTGTTATTGCGATAACATCAGAAGTGTTTGCTGAAGCAGAAATATTACATGCTTTGAAGCAATAAGTAGGAAAATCAATATAGCAGGGTTGTTGGATGCAGGAATACTGAGGCTGTCCCTGCAAGTGCAGTGCCCTGATGATCCATACTACGTATATGTGTTAGTTATTTCTGGACTGGGCAAGGTAGCTTCTGCCAAGGGAGAAATCTGGGCACAGACACCATGCACATTACGGACTTGATGAAGTTGACAGTACTTGCCCAAAAATCATGATATGCTCTCCACAACTGGTGATGGAAGCAGTAGAGATGGACACACTATTCCTCAGAGCATTGCTTACCAACTAGACTTTCAAGCCAGCTGAAGTACATGAACTACATGAAGTGCATGAAGTACAAAAAGCAGAGCAGGATTTGGTTTAACAAAGGTGGAACAGTTTAATTCCAGTGTGTAAAGAGAAAGCTTGCTCAGTGATTATAATAGTTGCCATTCCCTAATCAGGGCTTGGTTCCTGGTTTGATCATGGACATTCACTACTCTGAAACAGGATATGGATTTACTTTGTATAAGCATTGTCAAATTACCTAGCAACTAACCACAAAGGAACCCAGTGTCCAAGGTGATAGCAAGGTCAGCATCTTCCCTCTGAAAATCCTGATCTGTTTAGGCACCTCCAAAATTAAGGAAGCAATAATACTTCACCATGTTTGAAATTCTTGTGCAGCATCTCCTTAGAGACTGGAGTTTAAGAGAATGACAGTGTTTTAAAATTCTTTTACACCCAGTGCGTAGCTCTGAGTATATCCCAGTACTAAGCAGAAGCAGGGTCGGATAGCTCTGGAGCAGGTGAACATGACATCTTTAGGAAAATCATATGTTAAGAAACAGCTGGTTTAATACAACAGTTCCTGCAGCTCCCACATTATCAGCACAGAGACACAGACATTTTTCTTCCAACTGGGAGGACAACACAAATTGATCTTAAACCTTTCAAGAAGAAAAATTGTAAAAATAGCTGATTTACCTGATTTATGCAAGCCATTAACAACTTACTAAGATGTTCTGGTTCAATTTAGGCTGTAAGTTTCACATGACAAAGAAGACAATTAAGGAAAATCAGGTAAGAAAATGAACAAATCGTTATTTTACTAATTTCTACTTAGCAAAGATTTCACCACCACTACCCCTTTGACCAAAGACTCTCTCAAAGCATCTCAAATTGCTATCTGAATGTGTATGTCTTCCTTTTTCTTGCTTTAGCTGATAGAATCAAGTTTGCTAGCCTATGGAAGTGAATTTAAGTTCACTTCTTATGATACAAAATATCCTTCCCTGGTTTATCTACATATTTTTGTACCAGAACAGCCTGACTTACATAAAATTAAGCTAGTTTCTTCTCATAATTCAGAGAAAGCTGCTTTTTCTTCTCCTATTTCTTGGATGGTTGTCCTGCATTAATGAGAAGCTGCATCATGCTGTGTCTTTGGGAAGGCACCATATCTTTTGTGGTGCTCTGTACGAAAGAGCAAGCAAGAACTGGGAAAAAAAAGGCCTGCTATTCCAGATTACATTCAGTCTGCGTAGGAAACAGAGCTGGGATTTGAGCTCCAAAATGTGAGTGGGATCCTCCAATGACAATAGGAGATATGGTGCTCAACTGATGCAATGGTGCTGTGCTGCCTTCTTCTGAGACTTCATGAGAAGTATCAACACCAGCAAGAAGAGCAGTAGACAAGGCCCACAGCAATTTGTTTATTCTGGATGAATGAAAAGACTTCTAGCTAGGTGAATCAGAGGTGAATGTTTGCTGCATTCACCAACATTTGGTACTTTCCTGCCTAATCAAAAAGAATGTTTACAAAACCCCGGTTGCAGATGTTCATCACTATGGCATGGAGAGCTTTGCTGATCGCCTGCAGGCCCCACAAGCACCACACATGGACAGGGCACACCAAGCAGGCATAGTCTGTGTCTGCCACCTCTGCCATCTCCCTGCTCAGCCTCTTCCCCAGCCTGGGCCTTTGGAAGAAGGTTGGGAGTTTATAAATGACTGCATTTTCAAGCCATGCCTGGATCTCAAGTGGAGTCTGATACTTGCCTAAACCCAAAGTTTTAATAAAATAGAACCCTCTCTCTTTGCCCCTTCTCTTTCCACCAAAACCAAGTGCATGTTTGCACTTGTCCTTGTGTGGCTTACCTGGATCTCTAAAAGAGTTGTGCTCCAGAAACTTAAAGATGGCAACTGTGTACTGGTTGCTTTGTTTTTGGGGTGAAGTATCATTGATAGTCCTCATTCAGTTCTTAGACAGATAATCCTTAATACCTCCAAAGGAAACCTGATTAAGACCACGCATTTCTTACTTGTTATTCTTACAGACTTTCCACTACATATTTTATTCTATCAACATTCACTGAGAGAGTTTATGAACTGGTAGAGGCAAGGATAACATCTACCTTTTTCTGGATGGTACCACATATTCCAGCAACCTTGATGGGAGAAAGTCTTGCTCTGTAATTTCATTCCTGCAGTGATTACCAAACCCTCTTGGTCAGGCTCAGGAGCAGCCCTAGAGTACATGGACTGGAAGCTGGGAGGAGAGTTAAATTAGTTCTGAACAAGGTGGACCATTAAACTATATGCTTCTTTTCACCTGGTATTTATTTATGATTTTCCCCTTTGTCTTATTCTAACAGAATTCTGAAAGAAGTTTCTCTGCAGGCACCAGATCTTTTCTCCACAGACCTTCCCTTCAGCTGTGGCTTCTGTTTAAATCATGGTACATGTGAAGTGATAAGGGAGAACAGAAGGTATGATATTCTTTTCAAAGAGAAGCTTTAAAGGATGATAAATATTTGTCTAAGCGGAGCATTCAAGCCATATGCAAATTTGCATAATGGCCCTCCAGGTGATGTGACGTATGGTAATTACTTGTAACCTGATAAAACCGAGAAATTCAGGAGTGTGCTGATGACTGCAAACATTCATCTGAGAAAAACAACATTATGTCTTCACTCCTTAGCAAGGGTATTATAGGGAAAAGACATGACTTTAGGGAAGGGCATGAAGAACTTATCCAGCCGGACATGAAGGACATCTCCTTGCTGCCCTCCAGAAGTGTGATTGTTGTATGCACCCACTCACTTCCTGATCATGCCCATATCTTTCAGCTTTTCAACTTGCATTGATTTCTTAAAAACTTTAAGATGCTCGTCATCCCCCAAGATTGCACATATTGGTCTGACTTTTCCAGCTCCCACAACAACGTGCCTTGTGTTGTAATCATCTGCTCTCAATTAACAGCGCTTACATCATCAAGGCGAAAAGGAACACATCAGACTCAGTTGCTTGTAGGCAATTAAATTGAACAAACAGCACCTTGATGCTTGAGAAATGGCAGGGAAAGGTCAATAGTTCAGAGGAAATAAATAGTGGATTGTAGCAGTGCCAAAAGGTATAATTAAATTTCCATTTAACATATATTTACAGTGCAGACTAGAACCATGTGTCTGATTGAATGTGGTGAGATTTTGCCATTGGGCCAGCATTTCACTCTGGGCCAGGATTTTGCCTACTGGAATACTTTTTCCATATCTGAGTCAAGGAGAGGAGGGTTCAAAATGCGTAACACAATTGTCTTCACTGTAAAATGTTTTTACATGGGAAAAATACACCAAGATCTTGGAAAAAAGAGTCATGTAAGTGGTTATGGTAGCAGTTATCTCTCAGTTTAAGTGTGGAGTGAGAAAAGGAATGTTAGGGAAACAGAAAGAGGTGTATCAGTAAAAGCTCATGGTGAATCATCCAAAAGGTGGACTTCAAAGAAGAGAGTTTCTAGTGTGCTCTGCTCTACATCATTTGCACAGGCAGATCCATTCTTGTATTCATGGCACCTGGCACTCTCAAATATCAGTGCATAAGTGTTTCATGCTACTTGTGTATCCCTGGGAGGCTCTCATAAACAAACACGACACAGAAGGTGAAATTCTGCACTCCATGCTGGAACAAGAAGAGTTTGTCTACAGAACCCTTTGTTACCAGAGCCTTACTCTCCTGCCTGCTTCATCTGTCTCTTCACACCCTGCCAGCAAGCAAGGAGCACTGGGACTATCTTCAGGATGGTGATGGACAGTTCTACTTTCGTTATTCTTCAAAAAGTAGAATAATTACTGGAAAAAGTCAAATGTAAATATTCAGTTTTTAACCAGGGTTGCCTCAGGCAGAGATTTAACTCATGCCTCTATCTGCCTTTTAAGAATATAATTTGATTAATATGTGTTATTTTTAGGGGAAGGATTGTCATATTTTATTATACCACAGGAACATGAGCACTTTTTTTATACACAAAGAAGATAGTTAGAAAAGAAATAATTCAAACAACAAATCCCTCGTGAGTGTGAAATTATGAAAAAGTTTTCAAATCTTTTCTTCTGGAAAGCCAAACACTGAACAGACTTCACAAACTGCATGAGCTCACCTGTGGGTTCAAGGTAAGGCAGAGACGTGAAAGAAAGAACAAAAAGGACACGTCTACACTGACAAACGCAGGTTGCCTGATATTGCTCTTTGATGCTAGGGCCAAATGGTGTGGAACTATTAACCTTTCGCATCTTCCTGCACCATGGGAATATCTAACTTGTCTGTAGAGAATGGTCCTTGACCTATCTTAACACCCAAATTGTGCCTATGAATCCTTTGGAAGAGTAATAATCAGCCTGGACCAAAACGTTCTACGTGCTGTAACACAGATCAGTAGCATAAATTATGAAGTGACTGGGCCTGGCAGCTTTGCTTGCATTGTTTAATTTACAGCTATAGATGTAGCTGAAACATATTCAAACAGAACAATNCCTTTCGCATCTTCCTGCACCATGGGAATATCTAACTTGTCTGTAGAGAATGGTCCTTGACCTATCTTAACACCCAAATTGTGCCTATGAATCCTTTGGAAGAGTAATAATCAGCCTGGACCAAAACTTTCTACGTGTTGTAACACAGATCAGTAGCATAAATTATGAAGTGACTGGGCCTGGCAGCTTTGCTTGCATTGTTTAATTTACAGCTATAGATGTAGCTGAAACATATTCAAACAGAACAATTAAAGGGGTCTGGGATTCCTTCATACTGGCTCTTGTAGCCCTGCTTAGAAGTTTTACTGGTTTGTGTTTTTATCATTAACCCTTTTCAGCCACATGCTAGGGCATACCAGTGTGTGCAATGGGGTGTCCCTGTGGGCTTGACACATTGTTCCTCCAAACCTTGGCCAGTAAGAGGGGTGCTGCTGGGATTCCCAGAGACAACCTCTCATAACCTACCGCAGACAAAGTCCTTTCTTTCCTAGTTTCTGTTCCCTTCTACTTGATATATTTCCCCATGTAAGCTCCTAAAAGCGTCTCCCTTTTCCTAACCAAGTTGAGAGTGTCCAGGCTCTCTCTTGAACTGATTGCATGGAGCTGTTCTGGGTTTCATGCTAGAAACACTCCCAGTCTCCTTCCTTTCCTTTATGAACAGTAGCAGACCTCAGTGCTGAGGAAGCAAAGTTCATGACGAAGGAAATGAACTGCAATTCCCCAAGGACCATAATCCCAAACTAGCTCTTTTGCATCCCTCCAGTGATGACCTTCTAGTCTGTCATTGTCCTGTCTTAACTCGTCAGGCTCTGGAGGATGCTTTCTTATTCGAGAGGGCCAAGCTAAAGTACTTCCATTCTGCTTAGAATGTATTAAAACAGCAAAACCAAAAACATAACATAACTGAAACCCAGGCAGATGTACAGAAAATCAGAGCTCTCAGCCCCAGGTACCAATTGTTAGTATCTACAGCTGTATGGCTTCAGCCATTTGGTGCTTGGGCACAATTCCAAGCAAGCTTTGGATCTGCTCAGATAAGAAACTCTATAGAGAGAGGCTATGAGGGAACCTGTGTTGCTGTGGTTGTTGCATGGGTCTACGTGGATTGGAAAAACACGTCAGTAAATGAGTTTAGGTGTTTCTGAGGCTGACCTCTGCACTTGGCAGTGTGCACCACTGAGTCTCCCAAGCCATCCCAATCATTCAGCTGCTGTTTGGGAAGCAGAAGATATGCTTGTTTTTTTAAAGAGAAAGTCTGTATTTTACTCACATTTTCATGTCTGCAAGATGGTGGCTGTTGTCTGATGCTGACACCAGCTGTTGCCAGATAGGTTGTGCCTGACGGGACTGATGCACGAGACGTGAAGAATTTGCTGAGCAACAAGGGAGGGCTCCTGGCCAGAGCAAGTAATTGAAGAGTATGCTTCAAAGCGAGCAGGTTCAAGAAGGTCAAACAAGACCTGCTCACTTTTTTTTGCTATTTAAAAGCATAAAATAGTGCGAAAGTGCTCTGTGATTAAATAACACAGGGCATTATCTTGAACACTGATGCAACTACTAGAGTTTTGGTAAGTGAAGCCATACTATACCCCATTAGGTGAGGTACCTAACAGAGTGCTACTGTCAGTCTTAAGTCCCTTTCTCTGCGGTGTGCTCTGTGCATATTCTTTGTCGTACGGCTTTTACGTGGGATTAATGGATTCCTCAGACCTACCACACAATGGGAAGTTCTGAGCATTCATTTCATATCCATGAAGGAAAAGCACAGCTATAGCAAAACATACATATATTAACANTTTCTCTGCAGTGTGCTCTGTGCATATTCTTTGTCGTACGGCTTTTACGTGGGATTAATGGATTCCTCAGACCTACCACACAATGGGAAGTTCTGAGCGTTCATTTCATATCCATGAAGGAAAAGCACAGCTATAGCAAAACATACATATATTAACATCACTAACATGAAAATATGATCTAAAAGCACAGGAAATGTTACCTGGCCACAAATGTGGAAGACTAACAAAGGGTTTTGCTGCTGTGTACAGCAAGAAGCTGATGGACTGCACTGCTTGTGAAATTCAAGCGAAAACAGGGAAGGAAACATCAGAAAAGGAAATAGCAACGTGAGTAACTTGTGGAAAATTATCCTGGTAGAGAAAACAGTATGAAATCCAAATAATCAAGAGGAATGACAAATCTGGGTAAAAATATACATAAATTATAACTAATAAAAATTATTTTTATTACTTTAATGTAAGGAGGTCTGGCAGTGATTGCTTTAACTTACCTAGCAATTCCTATTTCAAAACATTCGTAGGAAATTTTGTAAGAAGCTTTCATAACTAATTTTTTTGTAATGAATAGCAGACATAGTACAGGCAATGTGATGGGAGCAAAGGATGTGCCTTTTGTTGGTTATTATTTGAATTTTGGTCTTGTATTTCAATTTCCTCTCTTTTTCTCTCCGCTATTTTTTTGCCCCAGGGTGACAAGGACTCTGTCCTACATTGTTATAAACACAATAAGTGCAGACCTCCATTTGAAACTGTAGTTTGCTATGAATTAAGCCAAAATTAAATTCACCACGCCGGAGTTTCAGTTATGTGGGGTTTGGCAGAAGAGGACATGTTCTAGAAAGTAGGGTCTTGTAGCCGCTTTTCACTTCTTTGGCAGTAACAGCATTGTTGGCACACTTAAAGATTGCCTAGGAGGCAGCAGGACATTTGATGTCCAGATATGATACCAGTTTCTCTAGGTATTAACTTGTGCAACCTGAGTAGCAAGAATTCTTAACGCCTTCCTCTTCTAGTTGCAATAACAAACATTTTATTGAAAAGGAGGTTGATACTTGTTTCTGAGTTTTGCTTTCTCAAATGTATATTGGTTCTCTGCCTCTCTCAGATTTTTCTTTTCTTTTTTTTGCCTCTATATTGAATGAGAAGAACATATCTGCTCAATAAAAGGCTTATTAGTTTTATGCCCACTGGGAGCTTAATCCAGCTAAGCACATCAGCTGGTGGATGTAGTAAACTACACTACAGAATTGCACTTCTGTGTAAGGCCAGCAAAAAACCAGTCTTGGGCTCTGGTTGAAACATACTTTTATTCTTCTCATGCAATAGAAGTCTGAAATAATATTTAAGATGGTTAAAGTAAGTGATTAAAAAATTTCAAAAAGTGGCAGGACAAAACTTAATATCAGGGATTACCTGAGGGACAACTGCAAAAGAGATGATGGGAATCCCATAACTTTGCTATCAGTGACTCGGTGTTGTGCATCGTTAAAAGGTCTGTAGATAAGGGCCTGACATCGGAACTGACAAAGCACATCCAGTTGCTCTTTCTGGTTCCTGCTTTCATGCAGCTGTCAGGCATGTGCTGTAGAAGTTCTAACTGTGAAGCAGAAATTATTTTTTTAAAAAAATTAATAATTTAGTACTTACTGTGAAAGATTAAAATCTAAGATTTTCAAACAGAAATTGTTCGCTTTCTTTTGAGTTTTTAACCATCTGACTGACCTAGTCCTTCAACAGCCACAACTGTTATCTGCAGTGCAATTACCCAGGTGGCTCTGTCAGAGTATGCTATTTCTTGCTGATCCAGTAATTGATGGATAATAGGAATCGTCTGAACATGGATGTTAAATTATATTCACTGTAGGAATAGATTGCATTGCCACCACTGTTGCTATATTTATTTAAATCAGTAATCATTGGTGCCATTTTATGTGCCCTCAGGAACTGGATGCTGCCATGCTTGCCCAGCATGTCTCTTTTTCCAGAGACACAGCACGTGGATGGGACAATGGATCGAGGCAATCACACAAAGAGAGTACTTCAAGATTTACCCACTGTTCGCATAACATAAGCTATGAATAGACTGGCCAAATGCAAAAATGCTCACTTTGACAAGAACGGAAATAGCACCGAGCCTTTGAAATTGAACAAATTAGTACCGACCTCTGCTTGCAAACAGAGGGTGCATCTTGTCAGCAGGACGGCTCACTAGTTGGCAAAACTGGCACTAGGGAGGGCTCGCAGCAGTGCCTTTTGCTCATGCTCCTGATCATACGAGTTTCTTTCTCAAGGCTTATAGTTTTGGCAATTCTGACCATTAGGAGTAAAATTTTCCATAGCTGGACACCTTGTGTGGAGGAGGGGTCAAGGATTTGACGTGATAACGGATCTTAGATATCTCTTTTTGAGAGGGAGTGACTTAGCAAGAATGAAACTGAGGGCTTTTTCCCCATCTTCTCACATGAGTCTCTGTAAGTCTCTGCCTGGGAAGCCACGTGGAGTCCGTGAGGTGTGGGAGGAGATGGTTTCTCAGTGTGGGCATCCTTAGCAAACTGTGCTGACCACAAGTCTATCAAAAGCATAATTTGCTTCCACATATACGAGTATAAACTAATCAGAGAAGCATGGCAAGTATGACCAGGGCTTTAAAATAGTATGGCTATAAAGAGAGATCGAATTGACAAGGGCTTTTTGGTTTGGAAAAGAGACAAGTGTAGATACATAAAAATACAAATGGCATGAAAAGAACAAGTGATTAGTATTTTAGAGAAAACATTGTCAGGATTGAAAGAAAGCCCACCATACCACTGCTCTGAAGCACAAAGGAGCAGAGGAAACCTCTGGCTCTGTAAGTCTCCAAACAGGAGTTTGCTGGAAGTGGGAGGACGTACCGGGGGAACGATAACTTGGTATTTGTCCTGCTCTTATATTGCTGTCATGCCCACCACTGGCCTGTCTCAAAGGCATGGCGCCAGGCTTATAGCCCTTTCTGTATGGGCCTTGCTATGATTTAAGAGGCAGTACATTTTTATAGCATCTCTTTCAAGTACAAATAGTATTAGAAATAAATAAGTCAGTCTTCTCCATATCCTTTTACGTATTGTTGGGATTTCAAGCACACGCATTGAGAGCATATTCTGCAATATTCCTGCCTTCTATACATTATAGGCATCAGTGTTGTACAACTGCCACGATAGTTGTGTTTCTGCCCAAGCTCTAAGAGAAGAGGAGTTTGCATTCAAGGTGATGAGTGTACCCACAGTCATACTGCTTCAACTATTTCAATATAGGAAATGAAATAATTAAAAGTTATTATCCCAGATGTGGGAACAGGATAGAACAGCCTGTACGATTAAATACTTCTCTTTTGTGAGAGTGAATTGTGTTAGGAATGTTTGTTTGTAAACTGATTAGAGAGCTAATGATATAAAAACTATGCATAAAACATAAACAGTCTCTCATAAGACTTCCCGCATGTTTGTAATCTGTTTCTCTCTGGCCTTGCTAATGCATGGAAGGCTTAGAATATAATATTAACCCTGAAATGACCTCTACTTAGCACAGGACTGGATTTTCTCCATTACAGTGACATATCCTGTGAGTGATTAGCAGCTGTCATTGAAAAATATCTCATCCATGTTTCTAAAGCCATTGGGTTTCCAGCTGAACACTTTGACTAAAGATATCATTGCAAGGAAATCAGCCTGAGTAAGAAAAGCGGGACTGTGCTCCTGCACTCATCCTGAAATCCTCAGGAACATGAGGAAAACTGTATTTTGCCAAGAGACTTTTACTATGGAGTTTTCAGATCTTTCTGTTGTTAATGAAATCAGTTGCCAGCAATTATTCAACTTGATAAACTTTAATTGCTGTGCTAATTAACTCCATTATTTTGTACATTGCTATCGATATTGCTCTATAAATCTTCCCCATTGACTTTTTGTTTACAGTATCACAGGTTAAAATGTCTTCTCTGCTTCTTTCTCACATTTAACTAAACTAAAAATAAAATAAAAATAAAGGTAAAGGTAAAATTAAAATTACAATTAAAAATAAAAATAAGAATAAAATGGTGCCCCACTGTAATCCTATGAGCAGACTTTAGTGACAATGTCGACTCCCCTATAGGAGGACATGTTCTCAATTCATGATACGTCTGTTTGCTCTCAGTTCTGCTGTCTGTGATAAGTGTGTGTTCAGCAGATGCAATGTGTAGGAGTATCTTAGCGTAGGAGGTTTCAGGGTTGGTCACCTGCTGACTACGTAACGAAGCGTTGCATTGCATCTCCTCTACACTGTTTCTTTCCAAAATTCATCCTTATGTACGTATGTGCTGGATTATCTCATGTTTCAAGAATACAGGAGAATTTCTAGGTACCTTTTAAAAATATTTTAAAATAATTTTCAAAATATTTAAAGGGTGGATGCCTGGGGCCCTAGGACTCTTACTGCAAGCCTTTTGTCTTTACTGGACTTAACACTTTTTCCCTGGTGAGAACTTCCATGCTATTTCTGAGTGCTGCACTTCACTTTCTGATTTCACACTGCATCAGAGAACAAGGAACAGGACTGTCAGAGCTTGTCCAGGGTCATCACAAATCAGGCTTGGATAGGAAACTCTTACCAATGCAGAAGCATGTGCGCATCTGGAAGTAAGGATGCAGGAGATGCAAGAATCTGTGAAAGCTGTCTCTTTGGTAACAGATGAAACTGATGTTGGGCAATCATACTTTACATGACTGCAGCTACCAATATAGTCACTGTGTAAGAATATTTACAAATATTTCAATTAAATCAGTATAATTAAAAATTATAGTGAGATTTCAGTCTGTTGTCTGCTTTCAAACTACTTGAATTGTTCCTGAGATCCTGATGAGTTAATTCAAAGCTGATTTCCTTGTAAGTTCATTCACAGTCCCAGGGTATTGGTTTTATCCCTTACTGAGTCTATCTACACTTCAGAAATTACACGTGCCTTTGCCTGAAATGAATGGCATCTTCTTATGGAAAAGAATTTGGTTTAGTATCTCCAGCTATGGCCCTGGAGTCTCTTTTCCATGAATGAAGCTCAGGCTGCTGGCACATCTATAAAATCTACTGAGGAGAAGGCAGAAAACATGGAAAAAACATGCTGCTGAGAAGCTCATCTCTGGTCATGGGTATTCCTCTAACATTCAGATCCAGCTTAAACGGGATGCTGATGAACTAATATTGCCTGCCATATGAACCTACAGCTTTTTCTAAGGTCTCTAGGCACAGTTAGGCCAGTGCCCGAGTGCCAAAGCAGAGCTGGCAAAGCTAGGTAAGAAATGAACAGTAAGTGTCCCTGTATTGCTGACAGATGGTGCACTGGGCTGGGTTATCTCACCTGTTAATTACTCCCTGTGGACAGCTAGAGGTAATCAGAGACAGGTGGGGAAACAGACTTAATCAGGGTAGTCAGTCAAAGAAATTAGAAGGAAGATAAGGAAAACATTGGAATAAGGAAAGGACTGATTCTTGTCTTTTCCCTCCTAGGTCTTTCTTCTTTTTTCCTTGCTTTTCATCATAATTCCTTTCACAAAGGTTTCCCCCATGTCCTTGTTTCTCTGCTGGCTCCACGTGTCCCCTCTCTGGAGAGCTGTCTGACACTGACATAGGCACTTTAGTTTCCCCTGCGGCTTTGCCTTAGGCACTGCACAGGGATACCACAAACAGGCAGCCTGAAACCATTCCCAGACCTTGACTAGGTGTTTGTGACCCACTGAGCTGGGCGTGAAACGCAGGGCAGAACCTGGGGCTTACACACCTGGTGGGGAGACACATGAGACCCCACAGAGGACGTCAGACATCTGAGGTACCTGCTCTGAGCAGCCGGTGGCATTGTGTCTGCCACTCATGCTGCCAGTGAGGACGGTGCCTTGGGAAGGTGGGTCTGTTGGGGTATCCCCAGCACGGCAGGGTCTGAGCGATCCTAAGAAGATCCCCGCTGCCTGTTGCACTTTCAGTGAACACAGCAACAAGAGCAGGAGCAAAGGCACAGCAACTCCATGTACACAGCCTGGATGCTTTTTTGAGGTGGAAGGCCTGGGGCAGGTCCTGCCATTATTACTGCTAGGCCATGAAAGCCGCTGTAGCCTTTTGGGAATTTTTTAGCCAAGATCATGTTTAACAAAGATATGTTAATATGAGATTATTTTTTTCCCCAGAGAAATACAAGCTTTGAGGACTATAAGGGGAAAGATATTGTCATGTTTTCCTAGGCCCCTTCTATCGCTAAGGATTCTGTTTCTGAAAACTGCCTCTGCTGGTGTTTGGTCCTTATTGACAAACACTTTTTGTAGTACATTGCTAAGCTACTTTGTCAGTTTGAGGTTTGTACGTTTGAGGGCTGGCTATTTAATTTTGTCAGAAACACGCAGCTGCTGTTTTAACACAGGTATTAGTTTGCTGCTCTTTGCTGACAAGGGAAAAATAATTTCACAGCAGGGTTTTAGAATTATGTCACTGAGAAGATGGACTTATCCCCAGATCTCTCACCCCGAATGCTTTCATCACAAATGATAGCTGTAGCCTGTACATGTGCTGGATATTAACTGACTATATGGTTAAATAAATGAGTGAAAACTAAAGAACATTTAGTGAAAGCTGGCTTTAAATTTGCAGTGACAAAGATCCCCCACTAGCCTTTCTCTCTCTTTTTTTTTTTTTTTGGTATGCACCTCTAGTCAGTGCTGCGTTTGTTCAGACTCCTCAGCTCAGCAAGAGAACTCAGGCACATAAGATTTACAGTTGCGGGCACATCAGTCAAAGCTGGTGTCATGGCTCACTGCTGACCTGTCTCTTTATTGGCATTCATTTTATCAACTTGAGAAATCTATGATGTGCAAATTTACATCATAGATTTACGTACGTATTTACAATGTACACAGATGCCCATGTTTTTCAATATCAGCAGCTGAAGGCCAGGTAGGGTATCTTAGGTCATCCCAATGTCACAAGACACCTACATGAGGCAACTGGATCAAGCCCCTAAAATGTGGCAGGATGGATTGTGCTGTCTATGCTGTGTGGGGATGGAGCTTGGATGTACACTTGTTTCTGGGCTGATGCACTCAAAAATGTTCACAGATGGTTCAAGTGTTCAATGGGGCCAGGACTTGCTTGAGGTTAGAACAAAGGTTAGGTGAATCCATGAATCTCTGTTTACCTCTTGGAGGCACCTACGTTAACTGCTGTCACCCACAGAAGTCTTCTCATGTGAAAATGTACGAATCCTCTCCCCCCTTGGACCAGCAATACGTGTCAGTAAATGTCAGTAACATGAAACTATTTTTCTGTTTTGGTAACTTTTCCTGCAATTTGCTATTAGGAATATAAAATTGCAACTTCCTTTAAATTATGTCATTTTTACATGAAACAGTGTCCTGATTGATGAGAATATTGTGTAGTGCCTTAAGTGATCTTTGCAGACTTTCCCACTACAAAACAGGTTAACCAAATCCATGGCAGTGCTCAGCTCCATGGGTTTCTAGGCCTCCTGTCTCTCAGCTGCGGAGGGTCCTGACCCTTGCCGTGCTTTGTGCTGTGGAAATAGGTGCCTAAGACGCATCTCTTCAGCAGGCAGTGAGTGAGGACATGGGGATAAGCTCTGCCTAGACACACACCTTGGTAGCTGCTCATCCTGTGAACCACCTCCAGGATAGGCCATTTGACAAAGCAGGAGGAACGTCTTTATTTTGAAAACAGACAATGGACTGAAAGGGATTCAGGGGTGACAGTACTCTTTCCACCTTTTCCACCAACTAGTACTACCTAGTGCAGCGTGCATGTTTTAGATGATTGCTTTTTTGAAAAAAATTTGGGAAAAAATGTCTGAATTGGACTGAAGAGAAGTTCTGAAAGACTGAAATTTTCAGTGAACTGGAAAGCCTGCTCTTCACTGACACTTATTTGTTAAACTAACAAACTGCCTTAGAAGCAAAGCACAAATAATTTTTAGATGCATGTAAGATTATCCAGTAATACAGATACTTATGGTCCATTCACTCACAAAGTCAGAATCTATAATTTTTTTTGGTAAATGGCCTGGAAGGTGATGTAAATTACTTTAAATCCTGTCCCTAGATTCAGCAGATGTCTGTCTGAATTTAACATATTCTGTCTACAGTACTTCATCTCCCCTTTAATTTCAAGTGTAACAAGAAGCTAGGTAATCATTAATACATGTCATATTCATTGTTCCAGCTAAACTGATGTTTTTGCTCTGAGAGACTTGCCTGTTTGTATGACATTATAGCCATGCAAAAAATTATTCTGCTTCGTTCTTACTGGAATATCTCTTAGGTTTTCCTTATCTTTTGTTGCACTTCATTAAATCAGCTACATCCATGCATTTAATCAACCATAGGCCAATCGTTGTCAACAGGAGGAACTCTAGCCTTTGCTTATGGACCACAATCTGTTAACATTATTATATTTGACAAATATAAATTTGTTAAATCAGAGGGCATGAGTCTTTGCCTTCCTAAATCATCTTGTAGTCTCTTTCTTGCTGCTTTCCTTTTCTTTCAACAGCAGTCAAATTATCCTTGCGTTGCAGTAAAATATGGCATTTATTTGTCTAAAATAATAATCTGCTCTCCAAATTACTCTTCATCTGAAGATCATGAAGTGCTGCAATTCATGAAGCTTGCATGATTTCACTTTCATAGAGAGAGAGAAATAAGGAGAACCAGAAAGGATCTTGAGAAGTGATTGTTTGACTAGCCCAAAATGTCCTCTGTTTTAACACAGAACTAAGGTAACATAATGAGAACAGTGCCACATCATTCAGTCAGTTTTGCCTCTGCTTCCATTTTCATCCTAGTGTTATTTTGAAATGCAATCATTACCCCTGCATGGTTACATCTGCTTAGACTAAAGTTATTCTTAATCAGTTGATTTGGATGATAAAATTTCAGCTACAATTTTGCCCCTAAGTAGTTGGGGTAAAATGAATAACAGAAATGCAATTGCAGCTTCCTTTTCATTCTGCCTTTTGGAATAAATTATTATCCCTTTGACTAAAATTTGTTCTCATTAGCACACCAAGTTTGTTTGCTGTAGGCAGTGGGGTCATAGGGAGTATGACTGAAAGCAGAATTTGATTTGTTAAATTCATAGCAGCTTTTCAACAAATATTTGTTAAGAAAAGACGCATAGCCGTTCCTGGTCTCATCCATGCGAATGGCAGAAGAGCCTTCAGACAGCATGTTGCTTCAGACTTCCTCTGCAATCTTTCTGCCTGAAACGCGCAGAGCTCTGCCTGTTGTGTTTCCAAAGACAGGGCTGAAAAAATGTATCTTTTAACATTAACTTTTTACTGCTTATTTGGTTTTATGCTATGGCTGTAAACTCTATTGCTGTTTTATTTGCTGATCTGTTTTATTAAGTGCCTTCTGATGAACAACAAGAAGCACATAATAAAAACCATCCATAGTATGGTGATGACTTCTTTCTCTCAGTCACAGATCTTAAACTAGTCCCTAGTGGGCTGCTATTCACAACCCTGCTTTGTTTCTAATACTTATTACTGAAATGTTCATAGGGGTCCTGGCTGGTGTTTTTGGCTGAATTTACATTGCGTCACTATTAAAGGAGACCCTCCCCTGGGAATCTCTTTCTGGTTTATTTGTCGTTTCTTCTACACCAGGTGCCAGTGGGTAGATCCTCACTGGAGTAAATAACATAGTCAGATAAATGCATGAAAAAATGAAACAATTTTCGTTTGGTAAGAATCTGCCCCTTATCCAATAGCAGTAGATGTTGAAGTTCTGATTTTATTTTCCCTCTTTCAGCACCTGCGTACCACATACAGTGTTTTATTACACAACAGTTTAGTCATAGCTCTACTCCTTGCTGCAGAATTATCTGCTATAGCGTACTGTGCAGTCAAATTTTAAGTGCTCGGGTGTTTCTATGACTTCCATGAAAACTCCTGCCTGGTCTAACCTAAGGACACCTGGTGTCTCCCCTTGTTTTACACTAGCCAAGACAAAACCCCAGAAGTTCCTGTTCACTCCTTAGATGAGGTTGTATTGGTGTCTACATATCAGGGAGTGTGTTCAGCTGGCTTGCCCGTGCTGCTCCATGTGATACAGTCTTCTGGGAAAGGAGTAATATTTTCATGATAACACTGTGAGTGAGATGAAGTGTTGTACATGACTGGGATAGCGTTTAGGTTTCTTGAAGATCAATTTGGCTCTCCTATTGTTGACAGTACAGCAGGCAATGCCTTCCTTGACACTCCCAGGTAATGCACACCCTCTTGCCAGAAGAGAACATGCCCATAAAGAGGCCATTAACATTGATGGATGTAATCTATTAGGGAAGAGAACTGAAGATGCAGAAACCTCTCGTGAGAAACAGGAGGTGTTAAAAGTAGGCGGTGAAATTCAAATGCCAAACTTTAAGTGTCCAAACTTTACAAGGGTTTCAAATTTGGATGAAAACATAATGGCTGATATAAATGATCCATTTCTGTTACACTGTCTTCACAAGAGTGACCTTGCTTTCTGATTCAAACTTCATTTCAACTAAGTATTGGGATAATGAATGAGATGGTACTCTATAACAGTCCAAAATAATCTTAATTCACATTGGTGGTGTACGCAGTCAGCTCTTAGCCTATAGTTTTTGCTACGTTTTCAGAAACTTTGAGAAGCCTCTAGTGATGTGTAATCTAAATATCAAATGATGACATTTAAAGTTTGGAAGAAAAAAAAATATTCTGCTGCTTGCCTTAAAGGTCCATTAATTACCCTTCTCTTTCACATTTAATAACTCTTTATTCCCTGTAAGCCACTCCCAGAGGCTGGATCCAAGCTTAGCATTACTTAAATGTGGAATCTGAACCATCATCTCCTTTTACACACATAATTCATAACAAGAATTTATTCTCTGCTTATTTGTTCTTAACCGCTTTCCTTTACACAATAGGAAAATACAATGCTGTATTTCTGAGCCTCATGTCTTTTTAGGACATTACAGTGCTCTAGCATATTTGTTCTGAAAACACCTTTGGAAAATTAATGAAAACTCATTTTACTTACGTAGCAACTACTGGCAGCAGTAGCCAAGTCCTCTTTGTTGTGACCTCAAAGCATCCTAAAATATGTAATGCAATTACAACTTTTTAGGACAGATTCCTTTACTCTTAATTTAATGTTAGCACTAAATCAAATCAATCTTTTTAAATATTTCAGTATTGCAACATCTGGATCAGTTTTCATTTTTATGTTTGCATCACTTATGATTACATTAACCAGTTTGCTGCACTAAACTGTGAAAAGGCATGTAAATCAGAAAATTTCTGTCATTAATAAATACTTTTAACTATAACAGATTCTTTTAACATAAGTCTGTTTCAGAATTAGTGGCCCAGATCTGAGTTAGGATCTGCTTCTTTTCTTCTGTGGACAAAAAGCATTTGAGTTTAATGATTTCTACAAGCATCT
>VZSC01004591.1:128858-167715 GCA_013398225.1 Steatornis caripensis
TATTTCTACAAGCATCCTTTTGGTCATACATTTGCAAAACAATATCCACTAGTAAGGATGACAGTGTTAGTTCTATTTCTTGAAAATACTGAGCATATCTGTACCATACAGCCCAGAAGTTTTGAGCTTGGCGTACTTGCATTGATCCCAAAAGCAATGTCACACCAAACAGAGAGTATCGGGGAAGGGTAGGAGACAGACCAAATGCAGGAATTTGCGTTAACATGGTAAAACTAGAATTGACATGGCTAGACTTCCTCCAGACTCAAGCCTAAATCAGCAGTGACTTTCACATCTCTGCTGTTTTGAGAGTCCATGTTTTGGAGCTGGGTTTAAAAACAGAGCTCTCCGCAATTGCTTCTCATACATGACTATTAATTGGACAAAATGTAGACAGATTTTTAAGTTCTTAACTCTTGAGTTCTTAATTCTCCTAAAAGCTGTGCATTTGAGGGAAGAAAAATAAATTTGGACTCCAATTAGTGATTTAAAAGCCTTCTAAATGATCTTAGGAACTTTTCCCCCCTTCATCAGTCTGACAAAATACCCAAGAACTGCCTTTTCTCCTCTCCAAAATTCTAATATATTTCAGTTTATGAATGGCTCAAAATCCTTCCATCTTTCATTCAGTGGAAATGCCTGTTCAGAGCTGGCTTTAACTTTCTTTTTGCATTTGTGTGTGCTTTAAGCCTACAAAGTTGATAGAAAGAATGATATTTTGCTTGCTACTGTCATCTCAGTGGATGTTCTTACTCTCTTACTGCACTACCGATTCCTTCTTTGGTTCCACCAAAGTAAAGGAAAATCCACATACCTTGCTTTTGATTATCAACTGCAATTCTGCAATTCTTTCAGAGCAACATGAAAACCGTTGCTGTAAGAAAATCAGTACTGTAAGAAATACCTGTTTGTATATCACATCCAGCCCCACGTCCTTAACAGGTTAAGCGCTTAACAGGCTCCAATGCCCCCTGCTTCCCAGTAAATAACTCTTATGAACTCTGTAGTGTGGGTTGTCTTCAGCATTATGGTTACTGCAACCACATATAGCACAAGTCTTCAGGTCCTCTACATATCTCTTCAGCTCTACCTGTTTCCACTAGGGAATGGGAAGAACTTTGAACATATGATGGCTGATAGAAATTATAAGATACGGGATATTCCAATTTTTCAGGAGCTTACTTCATACCAGTGGAGTCCCTACATTATGCTCATGGCTACCAGTGTGAACCTGAGGGATTGCTTTTGCAAGTCAAGTTCAGAGGTGCAGATGGAAACACGAAACCCTTCTGGCTTTGATTGGAAGGGACTTCCATGGCCATCTTGTCCCTCCTCCTATACAAAGTGAGACTGTCATCAACACTAAACCAGGTCAGTAGAGCCTGTCACAAGGATCCACCATCAGTCTGGATAACATGACTCAGTGCTGTACCACCCTCCAGCGAAAAAGTTTGCCTTAATATAGAAGACGAACCTTTCAAGCCACAATGTGCAGCTGTCACTCCTTGTGTATGTATAACATGTATCGTGACCAAGAAGGGTTTGACTCTACCACCTTCATAATTCCCACGTGTAAATTTACAGACTGCTGTAGACCACCTCTTTACCAGACTAAACAAGCCTATGTCTCTCAACATTTCCTCACAGGCCAGGTGCTTCCAATCACTGGCACTCTCAGTTGTCCTCCAATGGACCTGGAAGTCAGAATCCTGAAGTCCTGACTCAAAACTAGTGTGTCTGTGGTTCTACATTAATAAAGTTTATAATAGTTAATAAAGTAAGTCAGGCATGACAATGTCTTGCAAGTCAGGCACTGCAATGCCTGCCAGTGTGACGCAAAGCACTTAGGTATGTGTCCAGGCTCTCTACATAGTCAACAGAGAGATACAGGCACCCTTGTAAGTCAATAATGATCAAGGGCGGAGCATTTACTTGTGTCTGCTGACTGTACGGGGAGCCTTCGTACTTCAATGGAGCAGTTCTGCACTCTTTCACATTGAGCAGGGAGCTGCCTGGAGCTAGCTAATAGGAGATCACGCACAGGACTGCACCAGAAAAGACATCTGACTCAGAAGGGTACAGCAGCTGCCTGGATCCCCTGGGGAGCTGGGACACAAGGTCAGCCTCAGAGAGCAGGTGTCTGACTGGAGATGAGACATATGGCTCAGTCCTGCTCAGCACAGAGGTTTCAGAGGTAACTAGCATTCCCAATCAGATGAACATTAGGTGGAACCCCCCCCAAAAAAAATTCTATTTCTTTTTTTTTCAGTAAAGCTGATTAAATTTCTTAGCAAGTCTATGAAGTATAACTGGCCAAGACTTTGAGGCTAACTGTTTATATTATAGATTCACAAAGTCATATTCTTGTCTTCAACATTTTTGAGCTAATCGAACAATGAATGAAGACAGCCTCTGAGCTTCTGCACTTCAGCTTTGTTTGGTGTTTTGGGGTGTGTTTCACACAGCGTCGGAAAATGCTGATAATGTTCAGGCACTCACATTTCCCTCTTTTTCAGCACTTGAATAGTATTACGTTTTGCAGGTATGGGACACTGGAATCAGTGATTTGAAATTTTCCTAAATAGGTGTAAACTAGACACAAATGAAATTGTGGTCATCCGAAACGAAAAGGTAGGCTTTGTTCAAATAAATTTGATCTCTAGCTGTAGTTAAGCTAAATGATCCTACAATTTCTTTGCTAGTGGTATATTCCCTAGGACAAAGTGTTACTTCATGCATTTTTTAATAGAAAAAAGATTTTATTTATTTTTGATAAGCTGCTAGCAGCTAAAATACTGTTATTGTAATTCTTTTGGAGTAATTGGTTCAAATCTTTTAAGGTGAAAGTCCAATCCCTTTACTTATGCTGAATAGTAAATTGCAATGCAAATAGGAGATTACAGGTATATTATACAAACAGAGAAAAAAAGATAGGAACTGAAAAGGCTGCAGGAGAGGTTGGAATTGAGGTAATTATTTAATATATATGCTCCATAAACCACATAATCTTTGTTATGAATTTGTACTATGTACAAGGGCTGTGAAAAGAGTAAGAAACAGTTTCAGAAATATATTTAAAACGTACTTTGTTTCTCTACTCATTGACTTAATTAAACCATGTCATGGAATTTTTGCTTTCCAGAACTGGGTATATATTTTCATCTATCATTGGCCCATGAAAGATTTCCTTTTCTTGGTGCTTTGTGTACTGAATTTCTTCTTAGATCTCTACAAGTACCTTAAAGATATGGGAAGGATTTCACCTTATAATATTAGCCTACATATAGTATAAATAATCCGATTAAAAGTTAAAGCCCAAAGTGGTAACAACTGAAGAGAGGTATTACAGTATCAAATGCTGCAGTAGTTGGTTATGATTTACCTACCTTACAAATATTCTCATCTGCACAAATATTACTTCCTAGGTGTTTAAAACATGTTCTGTTGCTGCAAGTAAAACTTACATATTTTGAACTTCAAACAAAGTATTGTGGAGCTGTATTCTATGTGATCTTATCTAGGCCACGTAAAGTGAAGCAACTAAGTGTCTGATTCAAGAAACCTTCAAGAAAACCTCAATGTCATCTGAAGCTTTGTTTCTCCGTGCTCCTCGGCCATGTGGAGGTACGGCTGTAGTTGCACTGTCCTGTGCATGAAGGCTCCAGAAGAGCCTCTTTGAAGGGACTACTTTTTTTCTGTTTTCTAACAAGTTCTATATTATTTCATATGTTTCTTAAATGTATCTTGCTCGGCCTTAAAAGTAGGCATTTTTAGTCCTGCATTTCTCCCATAAAAAACTCTTGTTCAGNGGGCCATGTGGAGGTACGGCTGTAGCTGCACTGTCCTGTGTATGAAGGCTCCAGAAGAGCCTCTTTGAAGGGACTACTTTTTTTCTGTTTTCTAACAAGTTCTATATTATTTCATATGTTTCTTAAATGTATCTTGCTCGGCCTTAAAAGTAGGCATTTTTAGTCCTGCATTTCTCCCATAAAAAACTCTTGTTCAGCTCCTCTGTGTTGTAATGTTTAACTTTTTTTTCTAATTTTCAACATAAATTTATTCATAGCCAATTTATACCCATTTGTTCTTGTGTCAGCATGGCCTTTAGCGTAAGCAGTTGTTTTCCCTGCCTGATATCTACATCCTGAAACACTCACAAAGTACAGAAGCGAAGACAGATGGCTATTGCTTAACCTGTAATTTGTATTAATTATAATAATTAATCAGTTTTTTTGGAGTTCAGGATGGTGTGATTGAGCAGGATTAGGTATCCAGCTAAAATTCCTTAGCAGGAAAGTTGATGGAAGATTTTGAGTTAGTAAATAAATCAGCAGTAGTAAATGTTTGCTAATAATTGTTATTGCTGGGCTGAAATAAAACAATTCTATTAAGGGAAAAGTGATACACACAGCCAGTGTCTGTAGTACTTTACAGCCTCTTGTAAGGAAACCCAAATGGGCCACAGAAGCTGCTGATAAACAGTTACAACTCTGGAGGATTCTTTTTTTTTTGTGTTCCCAAAAACTTTTATAGCCATTTAGGTTAAACTTTTTTATATCCTAGGTGTGTTGATTCGTTCATTAAATTCCTTATGCTTTGTGTCATCCTTGTTTAAGAGACACTGCAAAATGTTTTTAACTTCTGCTCATAAAATATTCAGAAGGGAGACAGCAGACCACAGGATCATCATCTTCCCTCCCATCTAGTGCTGTCAGAGGGACATGGAATTGTTCTGTATGCCCTTTACAGCAGAGTTATATCCTGGTATCTGCCTGGGTAAGATCAAAAAGCTTCAGTGGGCTGGGAGTTTAATATGAACTTCTTTCTGCTCTTGCAATGACCTGGGAATCGTTTGATTGTGAGAGATTAATCTCATTGTGACCTTTGAAATTTGTAAAATTTCACTTCTGAAGGAAGCTTTGTACCTACAAATTATACACTCAGTTGTTGAATGAAAAGCGCTCTTTCCTCACCCCATTTCTGTGTTCTTGTTTCACTCAGCTTTAGTCTTACTTGCAATTTTCTGTGCAGAGGAAGATACGCATAGGGCTACAGTTTAAGATACTGTGTAATAGCCCCACTGTGGATATATTTTTTGGTATTTCCACAGTAAAGAATTCAGTGCACCACTTCCTGAGGAAGCATGCAATAAATTATGAATAGTTGCTATTCAGGCAACACTGTTCATTCTAGGCACTGAGTCAGTTAGGGATATTGGAAGGGGAACTATAGTGATGATGAAACCTGCAACTCTCTTTTGTCTTCTGTCTGAATGCTTGTATGAGGACTGAACTTAGATTTTATATTTGAATGGCCCCCTTTGCAAAGCTGTCATGTTTTTTGAATGCAGTTACTTTTTTTTTTTAAAAAAAAAAAGGAAACAAAAAGAAGAAAAACAGAAAAATAAATTTTCTCATGGGACAATGCTGACCATAGATGAGCTATCAGCAAGATTGACTTTGGAAGATCAAAATAACTTTCTGTGATTTCCTAGTATTTTGGCTGTTTGCCACAGAAGCAGATTAGCCGCAAAACTGCTGACAATCTTCCAGCACAGAAGAGCGTGGAGATTTGAAAATGACAAGTACAATTGAAAGTTCTGCAGTAGTTAAATCCTTTTGCATCTTTCCTCCATGCTTCTGCCTAGATTTTCTTCTGTCTCTTCATTTCCTACCTGGAGGTTCATTTCCTTCTTCTCATGTCCACTTTCAGTTCCTGACTGAATTTTTAGCTCCCTTTTCTTCTGGTTCCTAAGGGTTCTTTGTATGAGTTGAGTGGCTCCATCATGTCCTTGGGCCAAGTGGAAGGGCTGGAAGGGAGGAAGGGAGCAGCTCCAAGAGGAAGGGAGCAGGCAGACACTTCACCTCACTCAAATGTGTTATCAGCTAGGGACTGATACTGAGAGACAGTCCCTGAGCCGACGTGTCTTCGGGCTGAAGCACACTCAGTCACTCAGCATTCATAGAAAGGCCACAACCTGGTCAGCAGAGGGAAGTTGGAAGGATGAAGCATATTCAAGGCAGAGACCTCAGAGAAGGAATAATGCTGCACTGATTGTGATTTTTTTCTTCACCAACTTATGCATGTGCCCTTACATCTTCCTTTACATTGCCAAATCTGTAGAATACATACTCTTAAAACTGAGGCAACTCATCCTGTCCTACCTAACATTTCAAAAGGTCTGGTACAAAATGACAACATGTCAAAATCTTGCAGTGAAACTGCATTGATCAGAACAAGACTTTGACTTTATCGTATCAGAAATGGCAAAGTTTTGTGGATGCTGACAGATCCATTCACTCTGAAACAGAAGATATCAGTCTGGATCTTCAAAGACTGATAAAGCTGTAATCAGGTGAAAATATTAAAACATGAAGCTACCTGTTGTACCTCTGTCTGGCTAAAAAAAATTCCCCTGTTAATTATAAGGCTAATTGTAAGGTATTATAAATGCATATTTTAAAGCATGCAGGACTAGAGTGGCCCACTGTATCTTAAGAGAAGCAAGACATTTTACCTGAGCTTGTAACTATGAAAATAACGTATTTGATAAAGTGGCTTTTAAATCAAAATATTCTGAAGTGAGGAATCATTTGTGTTGTCTGTGCTGTCCATTATGAGAGCAGAAGATCCAGTTCTTGAGGCTGACTTGCGTTTGGAGATAAGTTCTCAAAATCCATCAAACATATGCAATTTTGGCAGTGCAAGGTGAAATAAATGGGGAGAGGTGGCATGAGCAAGCTGAGCTGCAGAGAAAGCTTACCTCTACAGCAAGTGGACACTAGAACACTTCCATCAAGAAAATATAGTCAAATTGCATGACTCTGAGCAGGAATAGTGGAGAAAGAAACATGGTCTGCCAAGTCTAGCCTATGTCTGATAGGTTAGAAATCAAGACTCTAAAAGGCTACTTAGCTTTTTTTTCCTTTGCCTTTATTTTTTCTTTCATTAGATGATGAAGGAACCTAATTCAAAACATTGTTCATGAGGATTTATGTATGACAGGCTACGTAGCCTCTCCGGCACTCTGGAAGTATACCCTGCCATCATCTTTATCTATGTGACCAGCAGTAGATCTGCCTGAAATGGCTGAATTCACCAAAGTGCTTGCCTAAGAGGGAAGAGAGAACAGAAAAGTAGTTTAGAATAGCACTACAAGGGCCAAATCTACCATTTATGTTATTAATATGCAATGTGTGGTCTTTACAAGAAGCCTTTCTCAAGATTGAAATCACAGACTAAGACGTAAGTGCATTGATATTTCTTCTAATATGTTGCCTATAAATTACTATAACAGTCCTGGATATCTTGTAACCTGGAAAAAAGCCACTTGAGCGAGAAGGACTTGTAAGTCCTCTATAAGGACTGTGATAGGCATGTAGACTTGAGGAACTCCCACAGAGGGGAAAGAAACTCAGCAAAGAGCTGGGGAATTGGGAAGTGTGAATCATTGCAGCTGGAGTCAGTGCTGTTCCTCAACTTGGATTCCTGTTAAATGAAAGAAGAGAAAAGGAGGTAGAAGAGAAAAACAAATGAGAGAAGAACAACTTCTGTCCTCTTCAAAACCCCCAAAATGGATGCAAGCTTAGATATATCCAGATGAGGCAGTCAGAGGATGGAGAGGACCACTCTACCAGCTGCCAAGGAGGTTGCAGGTCTGCTCTGGAAGGAAGCACTGCTGAGGCATGACCCTCTCTGCCCATGCAGTGTCTCGTGCTGGTTTTATGTGATCTGGTGAAAAGCTTGGGTTTGAGTTCATCTGAAGTTTGCATAGATGACATGCCTTCTTAACTCTTTCTGGTCTCATGAAAGGATATGTCATGTGATGCAAACTACTGTTATGATTATACTACACATGCAGTTTGGAAGAAGATATGGCAGAGGCAGGCCAAGGGCCAGATAAGCCAGTGTCACAGACCATATCCAACCTTTAGGCCAGACTTTCTCTGCCTTGTCTTATATACATCTGTATAATGCTTAGTATAGGGCAATTCAAGTCCCAGATGAGACTAAACGATATCATCATATAAATTAAGAATATCTTCACTGTTTTATTATTTACTTTCAATTTTCTTAAGTCAGTTGTAAATGGGTGATGGTGTTTAGAAAAGAGCTTCGCATTTCAACTAACTGGAGCAGTTGAGCACACAAAGGAGAAAGATTCCTTCTACTTCACTGCTTTTCTTCTGGCAGTGATATTTGTTTAAAGATTAATCCAGAAAGGATTTGGCTTTAGTTTAGTGGCAAATGCTTATCAGGTAACAGGTAGTCTCTGTTTTGGTGGCACAGTACACCTTCCTACCAAACCAAACAGTAATGTCTCACAGAGCCCCTTTCAGACAGTCAAAAATTCACTGCTGGGTTTAGTCAGACTAAAAGCACAGAGTGGTAATTAGCAGAGCATCCTGTTTTGAAAAGGATCATTATTAAACGGTCACAGTAGAAAAAGCATGGGTTTTTCTGTGAAGTACTAGGTCATTCAGTCACCTAAGGAGTGGGCATGAAACCATGGATGGGTAAATTTTTCCTAAGTCTAACCACTTTCTAAAGATGTCAAGGAAGGGAAAAAAATTCTAATGTAATAAACTCACCAAATGCCTCTTTGTTGCACAATGGGAGGGGCAGATGTACTTTCCTAAGAAGTGGGGGCTGTCCTGCTGACTTTGGCTTCTCGTATCTCCATGTGACCATGGGAGCACGTCCCTTTCCGCATTTCACTTTGATATTCACTGGTAACACAGGCCATATGATTTTCCATTCATGCATTGGCTGATCCTGTGGGAACTCCTTCAAAAGCTAGAAGCATGTGTCTGTTTTACTCTGGCAAAGCAAAAAAACATGAAAACAAGATGATCTATAAGCAACTCATCAAATACTTTGTTTCTAGCATGTTAATTAGGGTTGTTAGATAGCAATGATCTGCATAGGAAAGGGTGTGAATGAATGAGAACAATCAGGTGAGAATGACACTTTTTTTTTTTTTTAATATGTGATGTATTCATGTAGTGAGAAAAGCCAGAGAACACTAATGAGAATTTTAACCTAAATTTAGCCATAAAGCTGGTTGGAGATCTCCTTTAAGCATCTAAAACACAGTCCTCTGAATCCAAAGTCACCTGCAGGTGTGGCTCCTTTTATAGCCAGTGGAGAGAAGTAGGACAAATGCACCATGTTTCAGATTTTCCTACATTAAATGCTTCAGTGAGACAAACACATCTTGGGGTGTATCTTCCTCTCTTTTGGCTGCAGAGACAGGAGAGTGACAGGCTCGAATGGAGACATCTGCATTGCATATATTGAATATTGGGTGAAATGCATTCCTTAGCACCTCCAATCTCCAGTCCTAACTCAGTACCAGACCATTATTTTCCTTTGTCTTCTTGCCCACCCTTTTATATATTCCACTGTGTAATGATTGATTATACTGCAGCAGCTGCCAAAATCAGAAGCAATATACAGAGACAAATCTTGTCCTAAAAAAATTGCAGCTGAGAGGTAGACGGAAAGGATGGGACTTGTGTATGTGTTTCAAGGTTTCATAGATAATACTTTTGAAATTAATTAGACATTCATTATATATATATTAATGGTCCCCAACATCTCCTCTGTTAGTAGCTATGAGCTAGCTTGCCCAAGTGCAAATTGTTTTGCTTTACAGAATAAAACCTCTCCTATACAAGTCATTTTTGGAAATTACAGCCCTGTGCTTTAAACAGTGTTCCTGTCCTTTTTTGCTTCAGACATAAGGATGATGATTTCTAAAACTCTGATCTGAGTTAAATACTGGAAAGCTTGGTTGAACAACGTTTTATTGAAAATTTTGTTCAGTTACAGGTCAAGTCTTTGAATCTTAAAGTATACCAAAGAAAATATTTTCTGGAAGACAGAAGGTGATCCAACACTTCTACAGTCCTGTGCAGGTACACTTCGAGAAAAAAGGACTCAGTCATTTTATTTTCCAGAGAAAATCTTTCACTGTGAACAGCAAATAACCACTTTGTTCAGCAGACACTGGCTTCTCTGTTTAAGGTGTCTGACTGAGTGGTACCAGTATGGGGTGTTTCAAAAACATAAAATAAGAAAGGAGCTTGGATGAGAAAACCTCTGGGTGGGCACATTTGGTGTCACTTTTAATTAGTTTAATATCTCTCTCTGAATAGCTTCTTTTTGTCCCCACTTCTCCTACTTAATTCCTCCCTCGTTGTATGTTCACCCTTCTTCTCTGTGCTGTTGTCTCCAAAGATTCCAGAACTTTTTCTGTACAGCCTCCTACCCTTGTAATAGCTGTCCTGTTCCTCACTGGCTAGCTCTCTGCTCCTCTATGTATTTATTGCTCAGAAGAGATTCTTTATACTCCCATTTCTAATAAAGATTTTCTGCTGCATTGTGTTCATTCAATTCTGTCTTCTTAAGGCCTGGAGTTGCCTCAGGAGTGTGCACTCCCATCACCCAAAGCCTGGCTGACACTGGAGGTTTAGGAATGGTCTGTCTGCAGCAGTAATGGGTGATCCATAGGTCTTCACAGTCATGGACCTGGGATCAAGCTCTTAACCCAGAGTCGCTTTGGCAGTCACTAAATTGCTTGTCTCAAGACACAAAACTTTCCCTTGACTCCAGCTTGGGTGAGGGGTTGAGGAGGAGGGCAGCATGGAACAGGGCAGGACAGACCCTGGCTCAGCTGCAGCTGGCTCAAGTCATCTTTCCTGTTATTAGCAAAGGAATTAATCTGACACAAATCTTTTGGCAACTTCTTTCCTTTACACCCATCTACTGTGTGAGCTAATGGGATGGGAGGGAACCTCTAATGGAGAGGTAAGGACTACGTACCTCAACGCAGGACTTAACTGGGGCAGGTAACCCACGTGTGCCTCTTACGCAGTTGTGCAACTGGATGTACTATTCACATAAAATAGGAATATTGATTTTTCCTCTTGAATTATATAAGTCCTTAGCCTAGCCACATAGTGTTGCCATGCTCTACTTTGTAAAGAAACAGCCTTATTTTTGGGTGGTTGATGCAACAATAAAGCCTGAGGCAAACAGGCAGCAAGGACCACTTAGCAGAATGTGGCTTTGCAAATAGACAGGCAAGAAAGGTAACGTCTGTCATATCACATAGGCTTCCTGCAGAAACTGGTCTCTGGACAATTGATTTTGTGGTCCTTTCCAGGGGATTTGTTTGGTTAAGATCGGTTTTAGCACAAAGAAACTGCCAATACTGAGAGCACAAACTGGATAATTGCTGACAGTAAGGTCTTGTTCCTACCCTACTCTCAGCAGTGTAACACCAACAACCTTACTAACTTTGTCAGCAACCACTGATAAACTTTTAGAGTTTTAGAGGTTTTCATTTGGCTTTTAAAAAAGATTTTTCTTCTGCATATCACAGATGTACCTAAAGAAGTAAGGTCCTGCATCAATCAAGCTCCCCACTATCAAGATCAAAACCCCTGTCTACATGGCACCTTTACCACCTGTGTTGCAGATTGCTAACCTGCATAGTCTATGATCCGTTGAATAATGTCTTCATTTACCAACGCCGTGTTTTCTGTTTGTAATGGATCTGTGGCAAAGAATATTTTCCTCTTCATTTTTTTTTAGTAACCTCAACCAGACTACAGAGGGAAATAAACTGAAAAGAACTAAAGTTTTCTTATGGAAATAGGTTTTATGGAATGACGATATGGTGAGTTGACCTTGGCTGGCTGCCAGGTACCCAACAAGCTGCTCTCTCACTCCTCTTCCTGAGCAGGCCAGGGGGAGAAAATAAGATTAAAAACTCATGATAAAGGCAATTTAATAAAGAAAGCAAAAGCAAAAGCAAAAAGTGTGCAGACACAAAGGAAAACAAAAAGATTTATTCTCTACTTCCCATCAGCAGGCAATGTCCAGACGTTTCCTGGGAAGCAGGACCTCAGTACACCTAGCGATTGCTTCAGGAGACAAATGTCTTGATAACAAATGCCCCCCTCCTCCTCCTTTCTCTTAGCTTTTATTGTTGAGCTTAATGTCATATGGTATGGAATATCCCGTTGGTCAGTTTGGGTCAGCTGTCTCAGTCATGTCTCCTCCCAACATTTTGTCCACCCCCATCCTACTGGCCTTTGGTGGGGTGAGGGTTGGAGAGAGAGACTTGACACTGCGCAAGCACTGCTCAGCAGCAGCCAAAACATTGGTGTGTTATCAACACCTTCCAGATACAATGCACAGCACTGTGATGGCTGCTGTGGGGAATGTTAACTCCATCCAAGCCAGACCCAATATAGATGGATCTACAAATAACACTTTTTCCCAAATAATGATAATTTCTCATGAAGACATCACGGAGTGTAGCGAACATGATGAACACAGCATTGTAATACTCATGGAATGATAACTTATGCATGCTTAAGAGAGATTTTATACACTTGAAAATCACGCTATCAAGGAGTGATGTTTATCTATTATTTTCTCTCTGTAAAAAAGACCTCTCTTGGCTCTGAGGATGATCTTAGAAGACTGTGGGGCAGGATATGATTCCCAGACGTAGAAACCCCTCTCCTTCCAATTAAAATACTCTAGGGTGTCCGAGACATCTTCACAGGCCTGGCAGGTGTGCTGTGGACATAATGTAGGGGATACAGGCAGTATCTGGAAGTCACAGTGGAACAGGGCAACTCAAATGGTGTTACGTCTACGTTTAGGCATTAGAAACACTCCCCCAGTGTTTACAAATCCATTTCAAGTAAGGGAAATGACATTTATTTTCCGTAAGTACAAAGAATGGTGAAAATTTTGGAGTCAAGTTAAGCTTTTATCTAGTAACAATCATTCATTGACGTATGAAGTTACACCTCATTGCACAGAATGTATCTTTTCATTATTTTTTGTTATCAATGCATTGGAAGTGCTGTGGCTTCCTGTCCCAGTGCATGTGCAGTATAATACAAAGAAGAATGCCTATTGAGCGTGACTCCTAAGGAAATCTGTGTTTGTAGCTTTGGGAAAAAAAGGTACTACGCAAACTGAAAGAGCAGATATCCTCGTCAAGGAAATACACTGCACCAGGAGACTTCAGATTCGGTTCTTTACTACACCTGTGGGGATGATGGTAGGACTTTGTGGAGTAGTGCAGAGCTGGCTGCAAGCTGCTTTTGCAGTTACTAGTTTCTGGTTCAGCTGCTCCCTAGGCTGGCCTGGCACAGGTCTGCGCATCCTGACTTCGCTCGACCCTTCTTTGCTGTCGCCAGCAGCTGCAGTGACGTGAGTACTTTCTGACATAGCGCTGCCCTGGCCTTGACTTTCTGTCTGATATTAATAGCCAGAGCACAATGTGGGAGACGTCAGGTCGGCATCAAGCCATAGGAGAAGTCCCTCTGCTCTTGGCTGCCCACAAGCAGAGAGCTGCTTTATTCTCTTGACGTGATGAGACAGCTTCTGTGTCTGTATATTCTCCACGAATTCCTTCTGAATTCCTTCTTCTGACTTCATAGACTTTAATGGAACAATATGTCAGATATTCCAGTGAGTTAATATGCTTCCTCATGAAAGTAAAGTACTTGCTTATTGGTAAACAGAGTGATATCACACTAGCTTTTATAAATGTATGAACTGATTAAATTACAATTTTGGTAACTTCTTTTTGTCATGCAACACACTAGGGAACTGCCTGGGGAACAGTCAAGTCAATATACTTACTTTTCAAAAATATGCTGCAAGAAATTGAAGATTTCAGTTTGTTAGGGAATTGTGGGTGATTTTTTTAACAAACATTTAGAATTATGTTACAATATTGACAATTCAATATTATATAACTTGGAAAACATTAAAAAATATCTACAGGAATTAAGGGAATATTCTGCAGAGTGTGTGCTTTTCTTCCTGCTTCAATTTTGTACATTTTGAAGGGAAAGGATGGAAGACAGAAGGAGAGGATGAAATCTGAATTACAGAGGAAAAGCAAATTGTCCAGAATGAATCCTGTTACACTGAAAATCTTGATGAGAACTAAGCTTCCCAGGTGGAGCCAAGAATTCATCATTAGCCTAATTAAAATCTGAACAGTGTAACTAAAGGTATTGATTCAGTTACAGTAGTGCTAACACTCTTAACAATACTGTTAGGGCGGATATATGCAAACTTTCTGGTACCTTCTCCTTTTCCCTGCTGTTCTGCTCACCCATCCTCTTCCCCCCTCTTGCCACAGCTCCCTCAAGAGGATGGTGGAGGTTTTCAAGAAGGGATAAGTGTCCCGAGTTCTTTGCAGGGAGGAGTGTGGCACGGGCATTCCTCATCCTGGGATCTGCTTGAACTATTTTTATAAGTTATTTAAAACAACGTAGTTGCTTCCTTTGTCTACAGTGATTCTCAATTTCATATTTTGCTTGTTTTTCTATTCTCTTTTATTATCCTTGAAAAACTTTTTACCAGACACACATACACTCCTACAGTGCCCAGTAATTGATCACTGCCATTTGTGTTTACAGTTCTGGGGTTTTTGGTATCTGTCTGTTGCTATACTATGCTACATTTTTATTCTAGGATCATAGGCTGTTCACTCTGCACAGAATACTACTTGTTATCTTCACCTATTAGTTAGCAGTAGGCATTGCACTGCACAATTGAACACAGCTAAGCTAAAGCTAAAGCAATTTAGGATATAGCTATCTGACCTCCAGACAATTGCTGTCACAGTTGTGACATGCTAAAATCAGCTCAAACCAAGAGAATCGCGGACAAGTCCAGAGAACCTGTATAGCTGGGTTAATACAAAGTCTGTGGTCTCTTACCAGTAATGGCAAACTCATTTTTACTCAGCTGCAGGGCTCAAATTTGGGTTAGGAAGCTCATGTGAAGGATTTCTGAAAGTCAAGGATTTTTCTGAAAGCACTAATTATGGAAATATTCACTGAGTCAAATAAGTAATACAAGTACTTCATGAAACAAACCTATAAACCTTGAAACTGTGTAAATATACAGAGTTTTAATAACATTATTCCTATAATGCTTAAATATTAAGAAACATTTATGGATGGTCTGCTTATGAAGCCTTAATCTTGTCCAAGCTTCAGCTGCTAAGGCATAAGAAAGTGAGTGTCTCATTACAACTGCAGATTGGAATTTTTTTGGTCTAATCACTGACAGAAAACTTCATTATTGCAAATGTGATAAGTGAATGTCCTGATTATCTGCCTCTTGACACACTAAATTTAACCTTTAACCTAAATTTTATCTTCAGTAGTTCTATAGCCCATTTAATCTTATTTTGTGGTTTGTTCTAGATATCCGAGTGCAAATTCAACCATTTACCACACATGATCAATTCCTTTGATTCTTTTTCTCTTGATATCTTTTTTTTTTCTTTTGAGGAGGTGCTAGGACATAATTTTGACAGTTTATAATAACTTTGGCAGCCTTTTATAAAAAGTCTAAGTGTATTAGCATTTCCACATCCTGCTCAGCATGTTTCATATACATTTCATGCTTTTTGTATTAGCAACAGTCTTTGACTTTCTAGTCTAATAGAATTTGGATTTCTGAGATACTGATTAAGGACTACAATGTGCTTAGTATTTGTACCCATTAGCGTGAAAACCATAAAACAGCGAAAGCTCTGCTAGTCATTGGATGTCTAAAATAGTGTGCCTTAACTTGAGGAATTATTGCCAGTCTGATCCTGCTGAGACCAAAATAATTCCCCATGTGGGGTCACCGAGTCTGTGACATGCAGTTATATCTGAATTGCACATTGACTTATCATAAGTAATTAATTTGGCATCCAGAGCCCATCTTGCAGCTTCAAGACTGAAATGACGTATTTGCAGGTGGGTTTGGCTTCAAATATGTACTTTCGTCTAAGGTCTCAGGAGCTTCTAGAAAGTGTCTGTATGTAAATGCAGCGCTGCTGCTTGAAAGGGTGTCAGGAAATTACATTTTAATGGATCTGTATTGTTCCAGTTCTCTTGTTTCTATGAGACCTGTGGAAACACTCCTTCAGAGTGGAGTTGTCCTTAAGCTTTTATGAATTGTTTTAAGAGGCCATCAAGTATCCAGCACCAACATTTTTACACAACATGAGAAACTTCACAGAGCAAATCTGCTTGTCCTGATAAATGTTACTCACTCTTGTAAAAATGCTATTCTGAGACTGGCTGGTTGATCACTATATAATTGCTTGACTATTCTTTGGTGGGGAGGGGGCACGAATGAAAAGGAGATTCATAATGCTACTTGATTTAAGCATTTTTTAATTAGTATCTCAATTGCATGTAATGAGATAGGATGGAGCAGATTCTTGAAAGTTTTCAAAACTGGAGATGTATAGCATAATAAAATCACTCACGGATAAGCTTGTACCAAGCATGATTTATCTCCGATGCTGTTTGCAAGGTTTTATGTGAATATGTCTTGTGTTTGTGGGATAAATGTAAATGAATAATTAGCATCTCTTCTATTTGATGACATGCAGAGCAATACACACTTGGCTTGTATAAGTTATTGCTTCTACTTAGGACTCTTAACACTTTGCTACAAAAGAATGGAAGGAAAATTATAAAGATGAAATGTTTTGTTTTCTCAGCCTACGAACACATATGCAGCACTTTCTGGATCTGAGCAGTAGCTTCTGTATCTCTCAATTTTCAGTGTTGAATTATCTATCTGCATAATTATACTACATGCACGATCTATGCTGATCTTTAATTTGCACCTGTCCGTTATATGTGGTCTTGTTTCTATTGTGATTATCAAGAACACACCCATTTATAGATGAAAAAAGGTTATAGGAGATGAACCTGAAAAACTAGAGTGTATTTTAAATGAGCTTTACTCATTGGCTGAGGACAGAGTCCTACCATTGACCAAATAGTCTATAGTTGAGGAATAGTCTTGGCATTCTTCTTAGTGTTAAGTTCCCTTGAAGTAGCACTTGTGAATAAATTTCTACCACTTTTAGCTAGCTAAATAAATATCTTCGTTACATCTCACTCAATAATGATCCAGCATAGAGCACTTGAGCACATCTCTCAACGATACTTAGTTTTCTTATACAAGTAATATATATAATCATAGACATACGGAATCATAGAATGGTTTAAGCTGAAAGGGACCTTTAAAGGCTATCTAGTCCACTCCCCTGAAATAAGCAGCCATCTTTAACTAGATCAGGTTGCTCAAAGTCCCATCCAAGCTGACCTTGAATGTTTCCAGGGATGGGGCATCTACCACCTCTCTGGGCAACCTGTTCAGTGCTTCACCACCCTCATGGTAAAAAATTGCTTCCTTATATCTAGTCTGAATCTACCCTCTTTTAGTTTAAAACTGTTACCCCTTGTTCTAATGCTGCAGGCCTGATGAAAAAGTCAGTCCTCATCTTTCTCATAAGTCCCCTTTAGGTATTGAAAAGCCACAATAAGATTCCCCCAGAGACTTCTCTTCTCCAGTCTAAATAAACCCAACTCTCTCAGCCTTTCTTCCTAGGAAAGGTGTTCCATTCCTCTGATCATCTTCATGGCCCTTTTCTAGACCTGCTTCAACAGGTCCATGTCTTCCAGATAGATATAAATAGAAGGGACCATTAGAGGTCATCTAGTCCAACATCCCACTCCAAAAAAGGCTATTGCAACACTAGATCATATGTTGTCTCAAAATTGGTTTCTGGTGGAGCTAGTAATCTGTTAGAGCAAAAGAGAGCTGAAGATTAGAAATCATGACCATGGCCAATAGCTATTTTTTTCTGGCACAATGGAGAATAATAGGAAAGACTGTCCTACAAGGGGAGTGGGTGTTGGTACTGTGAGATATTCTGCATGAACTGTCAGAAATCTTACCGACTCTTTGCAGCAGAATAAAGGTGCATATCCTTTGGTTTGTCTTCTAATACAGAAATGCAGAGGAGTACCTTCTTCTTCACTAAACTGGCTGCAGCTGGATCCGCAGCCAATAAAAATTACAAGTACTTTTTGTTGCGGAGAATATGAATAACAAATCATATGTGATGATATAACAAATAGAAGACATTGGGGATCTGTAATGATTAACATGAGAAAAGAAACAATGCAAAATTTAATAGAAATATATTAACATCATAACAATTAAATAACAGGCTTATGGGAGAAATGTTCTCCTGAATTATATTAATAAAAACTAGCTTATTTATGTCATGAAATAAGAGGATGTTGTTGTTATTAATTCTTTTCTGCACCTTAAATTTCATGCTACCCTCCTTGTCTTCAAGAAAAAACAACAAAAAAAAACCCCAAATGCCTTAGAAGTTAAACTTTGCGTTACCCGCCATAGTAAGTGTTTCAAGTTGCCTGCTGGCTGTAAGAAAGTGCTAAAACATTTATTTGTATGGTAAAACAAATAAATGGCCTTGTTTAACATAAGATATAATATATTTACGTGGATAGTAAATCCAGCTAACATAATCAAAGAATGTCAGTCTTTCTTACACATGGTTCTGTAGGAGCTCTAGGAACGAAATATGGAAGAATGACGCCATTTTTCTCAATGGCAGTTGGACTCATATGCCAGTTCGGGAAAATGCTGTGTTAAAACCTTCCTGCTGTCAGATGAGTTAAATGCTTCACGATCACTTAAGTATTAAATCACACAGCAGATGCTTGATCTACCCATCTGTGTTCTTTCCCCCACTTGCCCATACATGCGCAACAATACAATAAGCAATAGTTAGGCTGAGCTGTATTTTGAAATTAGGTTATCACTTCAGCCTGTGTTTGCTCTGAGAAATATCTTTCTAAATCCAGTAATTCAAGGAAAATATGTATTTTTAATTCTATTCTTAAAAGAGAAGATAAAATTTCTGGGACAAAACTAGAATTTTTCCCTTGAAGTTTTCAGATGTGTCCTAGGTTAATAAGAAAATAAAGCCATCTACTTATTTATATGGTTTGCAGAACTGCAGCTCTCTAAAGAGAAACTTGGAGCTATACTATATTAAGGCTTACATTTTCTTACTAAGACAAACAGTCGTATTTAGATTTTTTTAATGGTGTATCATAACAATCTCAAAATTTAATTAATTCAAGAGTGTTTCTGCTTCTATTTTTGTCAAGAACTGGGGAACATCTTTGTCTTCTAAAAGTCAACGGACACTTTTACAAATTTTTAGTGTCATGCTGCTAGTATTAATTTTTTCCAAAGTTCAGGATGATGTTTGCACTATGAAGGGAAGATCATTGTTTATTTACATGTTCTTTCAGTCTAGCTGTCTGCTATAATGAAACTATTTCATTCATTTAGAGCTGTTCATTTGAAGCAAAATGACCAAGCAGTAACTGAAAAACTCAAACTTTACTTTTTTCCTATCTCATGGGGGAAAAAATAAGTTAGAAATGTTGTGATGTTCTCATTATAAAGATTGAAAGGTCATATTTTCAAACTTGTTTAGACATCCAAATATACAGTTAGCTGCCCAATATGACTACATGAATATACATATGCATATCTAGGCATCTAATTATCTTGAAATTTTGGCCAAGGATGACTTTGGCCAAAGCTTATTAAATGTTGTTAATTTTGATAGCCATTATTCAAGAACACATATATGTGATGTTCTAAACATGTTTTCACACGTCATGGGTATGCCAGGAAAAAAATGTAAATTCATTTAAAAAAAAGGCAAAAATTCTGTCTTTGTTGTTTTCAGTTCAAGTGCAGATTTCTACCTAATACAGTCTAAGACAACTCTCAAATCAAATCATGAACAAGGAATGCGCCATTCCTCAGTCTCTAAAATATCAGTAGAAAAATCAAGTTTCTAACAACGTATGACGACTTATACACTCTCTCAAATAAATATATATGAAGACCATTCTACTTAGCAAAAAGTCTCAAATATGCCATTAATGTTACACTAGATGGCAAGCAAATATATTTTAGAGGTATGCTGAAGAGGCAAACTCTGATTAAGATGATAGTTTAGATCAACTGACCTGATTCATTCTTCCCTGGTGATAGACAACAGCTTTTTATAATTACCTGTAAATACTAAACATGACCTGATGTCTCATGCTTCCCAACTTAGGAAAAAAACTCAACACAAGGCATTTAGTAGCATGTAGGAAAAAGTTGTACTGAGTATCTTGGTGAAATTCTCAGTTACGCTGAAGTTAAAGCTCTGACCATGCCTACTACATGTCTAGATTTTAAATGGTATTTTAGGATGGATATCTGGATTTTGAGGAGGCAGAGGTTGTGTGATTCTGCAGCAAATCAGGCATTGATAAAAAGGGCTAGTCTTAATGCAATTAGTGCCTCTCATTCTAATTTTAGCTGTTGTTACTACAGAGCTTGGAGGAGGAAATTGTGTCTCCCTCCCTTGCTTCTTGTTCTTTACCTGATGGAAAATGACAATGCCGTATGCTAGTAAAGTATGCTGAGACACATTTCGATATGCTGAAAAATACATGAGACTTCAAGACTATTTCCAGATTCCATTAATATATTACAGTTTCACCGCGTAGTAATAATGGGCTGAACATTATATATGGAGGCAAGAGTTGCTATTCCTTACAAAATGTGAAAAGATGTGTACTTTGCTCAATACCTGTGTTACTATATCTGGAGAAAAAATTTGGCTGAATATCTCCAGCATGGAATAAAACCTGACGTCATTGTAACAACTCCACAAACCTAGCTCAATAGAAACCAATTAGAGTAATTAGAACAAGATTCAACTTCTAAGAAGGCTGATCTGCATATAATGACCATACTTGTTCTTCTCTGTCNGCTGAGACACATTTCAATATGCTGAAAAATACATGAGACTTCAAGACTATTTCCAGATTCCATTAATATATTACAGTTTCACCGCGTAGTAATAATGGGCTGAACATTATATATGGAGGCAAGAGTTGCTATTCCTTACAAAATGTGAAAAGATGTGTACTTTGCTCAATACCTGTGTTACTATATCTGGAGAAAAAATTTGGCTGAATATCTCCAGCATGGAATAAAACCTGACGTCATTGTAACAACTCCACAAACCTAGCTCAATAGAAACCAATTAGAGTAATTAGAACAAGATTCAACTTCTAAGAAGGCTGATCTGCATATAATGACCATACTTGTTCTTCTCTGTCTCTGTGAAGTTTTCAGATCCATAGAGGGTGAAAATGTGCACATAAAATGCTTGTGCTGTTTTCTTTAAAAGCACCCCTTAAAGGCTGATCAGCTCCATAAGTTTCCCCAAAGTTCTGAATATTGCTGTTCTGTTCAGTCTGNCTGCATATAATGACCATACTTCTTCTTCTCTGTCTCTGTGAAGTTTTCAGATCCATAGAGGGTGAAAATGTGCACATAAAATGCTTGTGCTGTTTTCTTTAAAAGCACCCCTTAAAGGCTGATCAGCTCCATAAGTTTCCCCAAAGTTCTGAATATTGCTGTTCTGTTCAGTCTGGGACTTACTATGCTGAGCACCAACTTGCCAAATCCTATTGTACTGAAAACCTTGAGATAATGTTTAATGGCATGAAGTGAGACTGCTGTAGTGAAGCTAAATGATATGTGCCTGAAGAAAATAAGTGATTTAGCAAGAATCTTGAAATCTTTAATCTTACACAGAGTCTCTGAAAAGTGTGTTTATAAAGAAAAATCGAGTTTTTCATCTCTGAGAGAAAAAAGAAACAAGAGCAATATCAAAATGAAACAGCATTTTTTAGTCCAAGACATTTATTTTCTCCAAAAGAGAAAATATTTAATGAGTCATTCCAGCAACCAGTGCTAAAGCTGGGTTAGTCACATGCCTACGACCCTCTTAACATGAGTTCAAACACCAAAAGGTTCCTGAAGGAACTAAAACCAAAAGTCCATAAAATATATGAAGGTCCATGACCAGTTGATGTCATCTATTCAAGTCACCTCCGTTTTATCATCTCTTATACGTATGCCCGTGCTTTTAATCAGTGCTTCCCTCATCTGTGTTGTTAGCTGGGCATTGCATCAAGATGAATTAAAGTTAGCTTACTAACAATAGCTTTAACTAGTGCTTACACCTAGGAATATGTGCTAATCTGTAAACTCTATGTGTCACTGATCCCAGAAAGCATGGGAGCGACCATCTTTTCTGCATATCTTCAATGTGCAGCAATTCTCTTTGGCATTGTATTGCAAAGCCATTTTTCCTTTCCAGGTTCAAAAATTCAGTTGCTCTTCTAACGATCTCAGGAAACTGAAGATATTCTGTGCTGCTCCTTAGAAGTACTTCCAGACTACTCATACAAGCTAAGAGAAGCAGGCTGATTGTGAAGAGCAAATAGTTTCTTACTGTGCACGAGTGGCTAAGAAATCAAATCCTTGATGGTGAGTCAAATTCTGTCCTTCCAATCAAATGACTGTAATAAAGTACAGTTGTTGGGTGCTAGGGACGTTTTTACCCCTCTTCAATGGCTTTGCCAGCACTTTTTGCATTTAACCAATGCGCGGTGCCTGGGCAGGGAAGATCAGGGCTGTCATGATTCATATCACACTGTCCCAGGTTAAATGATGTGGGGCAGCTTGACCCACAGCAGAGACCCCTGAGTACTCTCACGTATGTTGTGTGTGTGGCTGAGTTGACAATACTGGTGTCTAAACACACCGACAGCCAGCAATTACTACATATAATTGTAAACTCAAGAAAGAGAACAGTTGGTAATGTTTATCTAAAATGTTGCAATCGTTGCAAATGATGATAGATTGCAGACAGACAATGATGCGCGGTGTCTCAGTGACCCTGCTCCACAGGAGAAACATTAAATCATTGGGGAAATAATTTTAATTCTAGCAACAAGAGGAGTGGCTATTTACAGGACTGCAGTCAGTCAGCCAGGCTATCTGTTAGACAGTCCTAGAAGGGAAAAAATAATAACCAAGTATTCATTATTTGCAATTGTTCCACCCCTTCACTTCAATAATTTTGTTATTTTTATTAGGATATGCTTATTAGAACAAGTCCAAAAGAACCTAGTTCATTACAGCTATGAAATGAAGCACCAAACAAAATGTACTCATATGTCAAAATGAAAGACTGTTTCATCGGTATTTTCCTCAACTAGCCCATGTCCTGTAAATGCTTTTTCTTATCCAAGTGAAAGTTTTGGTTAACTTGAGAAGTGTGGTTATAATTTCTTGTAAAACAGGTAGAGAGGCTTACGTGCACATTCTAAAATTAGTCTACCGCAATTCTGGGATTTGCCATCAATTTCTTCTGAACGTACATGAGTTTCAGCTGACCCAACTTTCCACAAGACTTTAATCTCTCCCTTTTTTTTTTTTTCAACAAGCTCACTTACAAGTATGTAGATGCAGAAGAGTTGGTGAGATGACTAAATTCTGATACTGAAATAAGAATCTCTGAAATCATTCTTTGCATACATTTCAGACACTATTCATATATCTGTTTTATATAGAAATTAAGAAAGTGCATTCTACCTTGCTACTGGGACAATGTGCACATACTCAGTTGCAGAAACTCACTTGACAGGTGGTAACTTTTAAGACTTTGACAGATATTCACGAGTGTTGTGTCAGAGTCCAAAACCTCTGACTGGGTCTTAGATTTAGCAGTGAAAAAACAGTGGTTCTGAGTTGGCCAGAAATCAGTCAAGCTTAGGCAAATTGTTTTTCTGCAATATTTCTGAAGTGTTTTCTTTCTCCCACCACATTTTCCCATTTGCTATCCAAACACCACTCCAGTGATGAAGCTTCATTTACATTTTATGATGTTACATTTCTACATCCCTGAAGCCTTCGTTATCTTCAGTAACACCTCCAAGGTTTAAGTTAAGCTATTTGAATACTGAGAAGATATTAGAGGTGTGTGTTGGTGATTGTCACCGGTCCTACTGTATCTAGGCAACATGATAATATTTCTTACAGTACTGGAAATTGGCACACAGTTATATGTAGGAGTACCTTCTTTTCATATTTGTAGTTTGGAAATGCAATTGAGTTTTGTTATGCGCTACAGGCCATCGGTACAGGTAAAGTGTACAACTGCTATATTAGTGTACAGGTAATCTGGCTAGCCTTCTACATGCAATCCTGCTGATTCTTCGTAACAGCTTTACACCGTCTAATACCATTCAGCCAAAAGACAACCAGACTTCAGAATGTATATGAAACCAAGGATGGTATAACACGGTAGTCCGATCTGTTCAACAATAATAGTTTTCTAATCTAGTTTTAATCTAATTCTAATTTTTTTTAATCTTTTGTCTGCTCTTGAACTTTCTGTTGACTATTTGTGCTNCTTCAGAATATATATGAAATCAAGGATGGTATAACACGGTAGTCCGATCTGTTCAACAATAATAGTTTTCTAATCTAGTTTTAATCTAATTCTAATTTTTTTTAATCTTTTGTCTGCTCTTGAACTTTCTGTTGACTATTTGTGCTAATGTAAGTACAAGCAGAATGGGTTTATGATACTGCAAAGTCTTTCAAATGATCCATTGCCAGATTGACAACAACATACAGAATAATCTGTAGTCGTTAGTGATCAGCTATAGCTCTAACACAGCCTAACAATCAATTCAGAAACAGTTTTACTGACATGCAGGATAAAGTAGTGTAGTGGGTTCATCTTGGCCAGCAGTTAAGCACCTAGACAGCTGCTTGCTGACTACCCACCCTCCCCATGGGATGGGGAGAGAATAAGAAGAGCAAGAATGAGAAAACTTGTAGTTCAACATAAAGCCAGTTTAAAAGTGCAGGAAAGAGAAAAACAAACTAGCAAACCAACAACAGATGCAAAAGCAATCACTCACCATCTCCCACAAGCAGACCAATGACCAGCCATTGAGCAACAGCTACCATGGAAGACAGTCCAGACACACCTTTTTTTATTTGTTGCTGACCATGACATCATATGGTGTGGAATATTCCTTTGGCAGATTTGGGACCTGTGTGTCCCTTCCCAAATTCTTGCCCACCCCTCAACTTCATTGTCCATGGATGAAAAATGACGGAGAAGGCCTTAGTACTGTGTAAGCACTGTTCAGCAACAGCTGAAATGTTGGTGTGTTATCAAACTGTTTTAGTAAAAGATCCAAAGCACAGCACCATATGGGCTGCTATAAAGAAAATTAACTTAATCCCAGCCAGATCCAGTGTAAGTAAACAGAGTGCTTAGTGCCTAATCTATTGGAAATAGACTTAAATGCAGTTAGTGTAAGGACTGCAGAACTTAATCTTACAAAAGGAAGTGCAACACATTTCTTGGAGACCACAACTATAGTTTACTATTTTTCTGCTAATTATGTAGATAGACAACAGCTGCTCAGAGTGCCCAGTGCCTCCTGGCAGCTCATTGCATGTGGACAATAGCCTGTGTGTCCTGGGGAGTACGAGAGAAGCAGCATGAGCTGGTTTGTGCTCAAGCCTCTGCACGTGGTGAGGTTAGGAGACAGCTGTGTTGTGCACTTGGTTCCAGGAACTAAAAAACTTTTCAGGGTTTTGTAGTGCAGATGTACTCCAAAAAAACCCTTTATTTCCTCTAAGACTGGCAGTGAACCAAAATCCTATGGTGGATTCAGAGCTGGAGGACAATCTTATCCTCAGCTAAACGTGGACTGGATGCCTTCATCCGTAAGGCGTTTAACCACCCAAATACTTTCAGTGACCTAGTCAGGTATTAACTGGCCTCTAGCTGAAGCAAAGTGTAATTCTAAGTTTGTAAACAGGGAAAGGAAACGGAGATTCACAGATGTGAACAGTCTGTAGCATGCTTAGATCTTGCTTAATACCTTTTCTATAGGTTGACACAGCCCTACCTTTCATTAGCAGCTCTGCAGATTTGTATTCACTTGCACTGACTTTAATTTCAAGAAGGCTCACATGCTCCTACAGCAGCTGTGGTATAACTGTTACGAATGTGAGGCTTTACAATGCATTCCATTAACAGAGAGAGGAATTATGTTTTACTGGAAGTGTTGGGGGAGCTCTGCTCATCCCTTTGTATGATTTCTACGACAGAGAACCACGCTTTGTGTTTATGAGAGCACAGGATGGCTTCCTGAATTGCTTCTTACATGCATAATCGGAATGCAAATCACAGCTCTGTGTTCATTATAGGTACTATAAAATAGCAGTAAGTGTTGAAATTTATAACTGACTGAATTTGCTATAAATGATGTGTGCTTTATTGCCTGTTAATGCACAGTTGCTGCAGTAAACTTTGCAGTCTTGTTATTTTATATCATTTTACCGTGCATATTAGAACAGCATGCTCACACTGGCATAGTTAAGAATGAGTTGCAGTTTCATTAAAAATCTCTGTTTTCAGTCATAAAGACTCACTTGCTGCTCTAACACAGTGCATGAATTTAGATTTGCACTTTTTCCTTCGAAGAAGCCAGATTGGCTAATTCCATATAATTTGTGTTTGAATACAAGAGAGTGGGGCATTTTTTGGGATTTGGATTAATTTTCAATCTTGCATTTAAAAATGCAAGTGACTTTAATTTAAACAAGGAAAACAGCTGTTTACAGGAGCTATTCTGATTTGGTTACGTGAACTCTTTTCCAGTCTATTTTCCCAGAGAGTAATGGGGTGCCTACATGATGTAAAGTCACAATGATCTGATGTAGAACCGTATTTTAAATGAGTCAGTCCACATGGGGATCCTGCCTTTGTGAAGAGTACCGGAACAGTTTTATCACGAGTTGAAGTCCACGTAGACAGATGCTTCCCAGAAGTTAGGTTTTTATGAACACTTAATAAGGAAGAAATCCAGACAATCTTTTTTTAATAATCATGTTGCATTCATGTTACATTTTACCTCTGGAGACTTCATTGACACCATATACAGAAGGGTACTGTAGGTACTGCTCCCTGCACTCATTATCTAGAATGGTGGACATAGGTACTATGCAGGCAATATACGTTGTATTAGCTAGGGACTCAATATCAGAGAAAGCATGAATGTAAACTGCTGGGTAGTTACTGGGCAATATTGAGTTTCAGGCTAGTATTTCTGTTTTGGTTGTTTGGGGTTTTTTTACTTTCCTACCTCAGGCTCAAGTACTTTCAAAGAAGCTATAAAAAATTAGAATTTCTTAATCAGTAAGTCTAATTGTAGCTAGTACAGCTCTAGAAGGCTACAGAGATGTGCATCTGTGCCCTATTCTTAGTAAAAACTCATGGAAAGTTTGTTGGGAAAAGAGGATAGGGCAAGAGTGGAAGTCCGTGCTTCAAGACATGTTCAAACATAAGATGCTTTGGAGGACATAGGCTTACACAAATCTCTCTTTTAAAGACAGTGAAAACCCTCGCACTTCCCGGCTGTGGGTTTTTCGGAGGTATGTTGTTTATTTTGACAAATTGGAACAATTCTACGAGATTCCTTGGCAAACTGTTGAAACTACAGGTTCACCATGGGCAGCATCAAGGTGAAATAGGGCATAGTGTTCCACTGAAATAGCAACTGAGGGGAAAACTGGAAAATAAGTAACTTAACGAACTTGTCCATAAAGTCATGTACTAACCAACTGGGTAGAAGTTCATGTGCTCATCTGCAGCATCTTCCCAAAATGTTAACGATTCTTAAGGAAGACAGATCAGGAGCTAGTGAATGTGCCAAAACATTCCTCTGGGAAGTTCTGTTTGCATATATCAAAAATGGTGGAAGTGATTAAGCTATAAAAACATTTGCCGTCTAAGAATTTTTCAGGCAAAAATGAGGCACAAATCGTATTCCCTGTGCCCACTGCTGAGCTGCTGTATCACCATGAGGGCTCCCATTTCCACTGTAAAATACCTGGAAAGCAGCACAAAGAGCCAATATTTCTTGATTGCTCAAAAGGAAGTGGGGCATGTAGATGCACAAGAGCTGCAAAAAACTCATGTCAAAGTCATTGTTTCAAGGGCTAAAATTTTCCTGACCTGAGAGAGACAGAGTGGCACAGCCCTTGCAGATCTTCTCCACCCTTGCCCAGAGCCTGTATGCAGAGCTGTGAAGCAGCCCTTCATCTGCATCCTCATGCTGCACCAGTGAGCACTCATTAAAGAGGACATGTTTTGTTTAACAAGAAAATCCCCCGATTCTCTTCTGTGTAAGTCAGCTTCCCTTGGACTTCCCCTGCATTACAGCATTATGTTTCTGGGAGCTGCTGACAGCCCCCAAGGCAGAGTTAAGCTGAGCAGGGACAGCTGAAAAAAGAGGCAGTTTCCATCTGCACAGGCTTTTTATTGCATCTCAACTTTGCTCTAAATATTTTTCCCTTTTGAAAGCATGAATTAAGCAATGCTTTTCAGTGACAGGGACATCTTCAAAATAAGAATTTGCTGACAAAGACAACTCTTTCATCATCCCCATCACAGGCTGACCAGCAGAAGGAGGTGTGGGTAGTATCAAAGGGCGTTACAACTCATGTCCTGACTTAACCTCTTCATTTAATACCCACCACTGGAGTGGATGGATTAAGTGAGTCCGTAAGAAACCCTGCAGTGCTGTTAGCGGGGTATTGCAGGGAAGCCAGTATTAGGGGGAGCACACCTGAGCAGTAGTCACCGACACCTCCCCATGCCACCATCCCTGCTCCCCCATGGTACTCAGAAACCACGCATGCAGGGCCACTGAGCAATGTGGGCATTTTCCGTTAGACATCCCTCTCTGTCAGGAGAGGCAGAAAGAGTCAATCTTTTTAGCACGGTGAATTCTTTGTTCATCTACCTACACAGCTGATCAGCTTTTAATGACACCCTCAGTAACTGAAGGTGGCACACGAGCCATGAGATTAGTACAATTTCTTGCCCTTTCCAGTTGTTTCGCACATAACGTGATTAGGAGCAGCGACAGCCTTCACGGTGCTCGTGAGATCCATGTGGAACTTATTTTCCAGCTACTTTGACTGTGATCTGCAATGAATAGAATAACATTGCTGATGTAGCAGCAGTCCTATAGCCGTGAAGGTCTAAGGGTGTAAACAATGCAAGGTCTGGGGAGAGTGGTTATAGCTCGTATCAGACGTATTAGATGCAGCTAAAAATACAGACATGCTTCCAGGCATACAAGACTCGATACCACATACAGACATCTGTTTTCTCCATCTATGAGTAAGTCTAATAAAAACAAAAAAGGAGGTCTCTCTGTGTAACCTTTCTCCTTTCTATCAGAGGTTAATGGTTGTTAAGGACACTGTAGTTTGGCTCATACGGAGAGCAAACTAGAGAAAAAAATTCTTGAGGATTAATGTGGTTTTTGCTGTACACTGTGGGGCAAATCCTTGGTGACTCCTGCTCCCTGTCTGCACAGAAATCATCTGTGCAAGGGATGCTGAACTTCCCTCTAGCACAGCTCAGGTGAAAAGCTGTATCTGCTAATGCAGTCTGAAAAGAGTGGTACTGCCTTTGGCACTGATGCTTTGGGACCAGCTTCAGATGTTAGTGAACAAAGCCATAGCTCTGGCTCTCCCCCTGCCTACTCCAGGTTGTGGTGTGGACAAAGGCAGCCCAACGTGAACTTTGGTATTGTGCAGCCCAACAGACTCCAGTTTCAAGACTCTGATTTCTGCAGCATGTATTTATCCTAATTCAGTTGCCATCAGTTCTTCTATGGCCCTTCCACAGGACTTAGGTGTGATTCTGTGTAGAAATCTCATGCTTAAGTACTATTTCTAATGAAAGAAAAAAAAAATCAAACAAGCTGAACACCGGCATGAATACAAAGTCTTGTAGGTATTTAGTGCACCAGAGAAGTATGATATCATCGTGTGCCTCATGATATCTATGTGCAAAGAAACAATGTAAAAATTATGCTGTTGTAGAAAAGCACCCCTTGGAAGTATTGTGTAAATCCTTTAGATGCAAACTATCTGCTTTTAAAAGCACGAATAAGTTAAACTTACTTTAACTTCTCTACCCAAGATAAATGACTGCAATGATTAAACACAGCTCAGGAGCCACTTTGTGCATGATGTTGCTAAGCTATCAATTACAGACAAGTCACCGTGGACTGAAGGGAACATAAGATCCAAATTCAGGAAAAAGATGAAAAAATGCCGAGGAAGTATTATCACAGTGACACAGGCAGAAAAGTGAGTAAATTTAAAGTAACAAGGGACGTACAAGTTGCAAAGTGGAACTGCTGTATAATGCCTGCCTTTTTAAAGCATCTGAATTTTAGCTCTAGCTGAACGTATTCTTGCAGTTCTAGTCTGACAGGACATCGCTTTCCAAGAACATTTGGAAAGCAAAGGTTTGAGGAAAAAGATGGTGCTCGATCTGGGACTAAGCGACACCTTTAATCAGGATGGGTACACACAGGGTGGGCAGCAGCACCTGCAGTTATGAGGTCTGTAGGGTAACGTAACAGTCAGGCATCTGTTTCTTTTTCTTTTATTTCATGTTCTTGGGCATTAGTGTTATTTTTGCTTGGTTTGCCTTTTGACATACATTTTTTAATATATACACATACGCAAATTCACATATATTTTCATATTTTTTCCTACACAGTTGGCTTAAAACATGTACTTTGCTAGGAAATATTGCACAATGAATTTTGCCAAAGTGGAAGGGATTGTCGTCACTCACTCCTGTCCTTATCTATCATTTCTAGTGTGCCAGGTCTGAAGTGACAGAGCCACTGTAGGTGTGAGTTTAAGAACTACAGAATTCCTTACTGAAAACACAGACAAAGTATAAACTTCTCTCTAGCTTTACAGATACATATGAACTAAAATCCTAAATCCAAACACTTCAACTTTGAGAAAATTCAGGCCTCAAATTAAATTGACAGTTCTACTTTAAGATTTGCTCAGGCAGGAAGAGACATTTTAGGCTGGAATAGATATTACTGCAAAGATTGTGACATCAGATTTACACAGCAGCTGAGCCAGAAGCTTTCAGGATTGCCGTTTAGGACTTTCCTGAGTACATTCTCTCTAAATGGTGCTTTAGGTGCCCGAGGTTTTTTTTTTTGAGTTTCTGGACATTAGATATATCTGAAAAACTTATGCACTCTCCTTTCAACCAAAAGAATTGCTCAAAACATTACTGGTAACGGTAGATTCTTATCTTTTATATAGTCTAGTCACTGAAAAGCAAAATGTACTTCTTGGCAAGTTTGTAGCAGGAGGAAACCTGCTGTTTATCCAGTTTGGAATGCTTTTCACATTTAGTAAGAGTATAATTTAGGTAAACTTTTCAATTAGTTATGAGAGGTATGTTATAAACAGACATCATAAAAAAGGAAAGAAACCTACAAGACTGAATGTCTGGAAAAAACCTTCCTAAATGTGTAGTTCATTAAGCTGTGGTAAAATGTTCCAAGGGTAGCAGTGGTCAGCTGCTCAGCTCTTAGGTCAAACAAAAGTAGTCTGGACAAAGTATTGCAAAATACACTTTAGGGGACAATTTTATAGTGGCCAGGAAAATGGAGTAGGCAAATTAATAGGTCTTTTTCATCTCTATGTTCTATTACAGTATGATTTTTTGAAACAAATTTGTGTATTTAACCTCCGGCTCATGAGTCTAAGAAAGCTGTTACAAAATCTATGTAGCTAATAAAACGTATACAGAGGTATAATGGAATCTAAATTTAAATGCAAAGGAAACCCAAAAAGACTTAGGTACAAAATGTATCTGTGTGTAATGTTAAAGTCCTGGTCATCTGTGACTTATATGGTAATTTCAAGAAGCTTGTGGCATTTTGTTGGGGAATCATTTCCAGTAGCCATTTGGAAAGCTTTAATAACTAATAGCAAATTCTCACTGCAACCAGCCTAAAACAACATCTCTTGAATGGCCTGCTGCCTTTTTAATTGGCACCTTTAGAGCTGCGAACTGAACAGAAGCGAATAGTTTACATGTCACTCAGTTTTACATCGTTTCAGGGCACCTAGGGTAACAAATTGACTTGTGTCTGTGCAAATGAGGTGGTTTGTTACTGTGAGCATGACTGCCTTGATTGCGGTAAGGGTGAGAATGACCCTGAGTTGCACACTGCCGGTGTGAGTAGGCTTTTGATTTGGCTGCCTGTCTGATGGGCGGGTTATCTGTCCCTTTTACAATCATCTTATTTCATCAAAGCTCCACCATTACACTCCGTTTGTAACTGATGCCTTAAATTGGATGTGTAGGGGCCCATCTGTGCTTATGCTGCATTGCAATAGCTGAGCTACAGAGGTTATCATTGGATTTCACCAGCCAAGCTCCCGCAAACATGGTGTGCTTGCTTACACTTGATACTTCTCTCCAAAGAAATTTGGAAATGATGTGCTGAAGTGCTTTGAGGCCCCCTTAGCTGTACAGGTTGCTTCTTCACTTTCTGTAACAGCGTGCATGGCTCTGTTGGGCAAATATCTCATACAGACACCTAATCCCGGTGTCTGTGTTTTGCATAGAGTCTCCATATTATCATCTCTCATTTTCACATTTATTGTGTTCAGGTTAAGGGAAAGAAGTGCCTTTCTGGCTGCAAACCACATGGACAGAGCTGAGCTAGGTTCTCTCCTTCTGGTGGTGCCTCCATGGGAAACAAAATGCAGCAGCTCAGGCCATGCTTTCTGCAATAACCCCTGCTGTCGGTAAGCCTTATAGGTGTGAACGACAGGTTCATTACCTTCCAGTTACAGGGTCATGTAGGGCTTTTTCTCCGTGATGCATGAGGAAGCACAGGAACTACAGCATACATATTCATAGAGGTTCAGACTCTGCAGGGCTCTTGGGGGTGAGAATAGCCAAACACACCTTTTTGTACTGATGTCAGCAATAGTTATCCAGTAACCCAGCGATTTTTTACAATAATGAGACCAAGCAAGAGCTGAGTTACCTGATAGCTCAGTCAGAGATGTCACACAGCCAATTAAAACAACGGCCCCCAACTTTCCCTAGATGCTGAATGGAGGGAAAACAACTGAACTTGTCCCTGCTATGGCTTGCTCTGACATGCTGAAATGACACATATGCCTTGCTCAAGAGTGAAATTCATTACAGTCGTTCTACAATAAGCTTTAGCCCGTGTAATTTGGAGCAGTGAGGCATTAAGAAGGTCTAAATCTTGCTCTCTTTTAGCTTCAGTTTTTGACAGAGTTCAGTTTCTGTTTCGTTTAAGTACATTTAATGATATTTGGAGTCACTCAGTGACTCCCAGTAGCTGCTATGGAAGTGTCAGCTGTAGCTCCTGCAATTTATCTTTGCTTTCCATTCTGGCTTCTGACACAGCTCAAGATTCAATTCTTATTCTTTTTGTCAAATGGTATATTTTCTTCTTGCTTTCTCTTCCTCTGGTGCCTCTGGACAGTAGTATAATTCTGACACCAATAGTTGTTATGAATAACATAATTCCTGCTCTGGGGAATGAAGACTTGATGAAGGGAGGCATGGTGCACCGAAAACAGCAGGAATGCAGCAGATCTGTCATGCAATACCACCAGCCCTAGGTAAGTTACAGCGGAAATTCACTTGGCTTCAGTTTGCCTTTGGCTTCTGTGCTTCAGTTGGGAAAAGATAATGGATTTTAGATTATTCTTCAGGCTTTAGGACATACCAGACTTGAGTACTTTGTGATATATGTCCATGATAAACCTATGTATTTACCATAGAGCTTGGCAAAAAGACTTTTGCGTAATACTCGGGACCCTGTTTGTCTTATAACATGTGCAAGGACACTCAAGGGAGACATTCATTAAAATCTGAACTGCAAGTCTGGCTTCTTAATTTTTAGGTTTAATTCTAAGTGTCAGAGAACTTTTGGGGCTCGGTTTGTACTTACCCTCTGTTACACATCAGTGAGGAAAACTCATCTGTCCTTTCATATAGTATCTAATACAGAAGTTTGGCAACATTTCAGTTCCCACTTTACTCTGAGGACCAGTCTTTAGTTTTCAGTTTCTCCCATTTGTACACTTGACTTCTGGCTTGAGGAGTCACTAGCAGGATGGATCTCCTTTTATGCTACAGTTCATTACATTAACCATTTTTGTGTATTCATTCTATGTACTTGTTCCTAGACAGACTGTGGTAGGTGTATCTATTTTTAGAAGTAAACAGTGACAAATATTTCAATCTGGAGAATAACAAAAATGTTGCTTCAATTGAACCTAAAGTTTGACGCACAAGGAAACAGACTTTTGCCATACTTTGAACTTCTAAAGTGGAAAATTAGAAGACAAGATAGGACTGAAGAGGATTTTCAACAACTGCTGTGTCTGCCAGACGTCTAATTGTCAACGACTTTTCTCTGGGAAAGTTTTAGGTCCCCGGCTGGTCTTTATGCCTTTGAAAATATCTTCTTGCCTAATCCTGTGTTGTACGTGCCATGTGGAAACAATTCTGATTATCCCATAGATGTTTTCCTTAGGATAGCCTAAATGCAGCCATTTAAAAGGCACACAGCTCCAATGAGCTGGCAGTACATTTCTGTAAAGCCTTAAAGGCAGGGAGGAATCCCACATGAAAACCCGTATAAGACAGAGCACTGCTGTTTGAATAGCAGAACCAGAAAGGTTATTACTCTGAGGAAGCAATGGAAGTTGGCACTACAGTGTGTTACAGTAAGGTTAAATGAGCTAAACACTGCAGGCCTATTTAATTAAGTAAACAGGCTATCACTCACAAAGAATAACAGTCCTAAATAATACGTTTATAAACCTTGCAATCTCATTCCACAGATTCCAGTGTTGTCCTATTTTCACTATGCAGAACTGGAGATTTTCACTATGGAATCAATTCTCAGCAGGGCAGTGGTTACAAGCTCCTGGCAATTTAGGGGAAAAAAATTACCAGATGCTCAGAACAGGTTTGACACTTAAAATTAAGAGATAGATAGAGTATCACCAGTCCCAAGTGTGCCAAGCTCATCTGTGACTTTGGAATTTTAAGCTTTCAGAAGGTGATAAATATGCTCAGGATTTTCCTTTGTTTTCTGAATTCTGTAACTTCTTCATTTGTATTTTCAAGATTGAAGGGTGAAGCTTTTTGCTACAATTGTGTAGCTCAGCTCAAATAAAAACACCAAAATGCAGAACATCTGAGACAAGATCATGAGGGCTAGAAAGAGAGTGAGTTGCCTAACAAATTATAGGGACAAGACACAATAATAAATCCAAGCTATTAGGAGCCACTTTTAATGGAGTACCCTAGATTTGATGATAAATTCTTAAGTATTCACCAGATTTATTATAACTCATGTACAACCCACAAATGCACTTCCTCTGCACCCTATAATAATACCGCACCTCTGTAGGCAGTGACCGCTTCCATGGTGGTCTGAGGCGGTGACTGGGGCTCCGCTACCTGCCTATGTGCCCTCTGCTCCTTCAGGTGTGGAGATGAATATTAAATCACACAACAGTAATGACCATGTGAAAAATCAGACCTGAGCTACATTTCCTGTGTAGCCATCATAGGATGGCAGAAAAGTTACCTTAGGACCTTTGTCTGCAGTAAAGAATTATAAATATGGGTAGATAACCCCTGATAGATGTTTATAATGGTTTTGGGGTTTTTATAATCCAAAAATGGGAATTTTCCATTATTCTCGGTTAGCCTGCTCTGCTGTTTATCCAGTCTTACACTGGCAGTAAAGAAACTTTCTAACTCTAAACTGCTTTTCTAAAGATTAATCTTGCTGATCCTACTCCAAGCTGCACTGGAAAAGTGCTGATTGTTCTTCTGGAAGACATGCTAACAGACCTGTAACGTTGCCAGCTTGCTTGAAGCAGATCTTAAACTTGTCATGTAGGTTTTTGAACCTCTTCTTTTTGTCTTTCTTTGTATGCCAGAACTGCACTTCATCTATACGGTCTTTAAACTGTCGCGTGGGAAATGGGATACAAACATCCTCCACAATGCAAAGTGAGCAGGAATGTTTTCTTTCTGAGGGTCAATACATCACTCTTATTATTGAACATATGTGTGACATTTCAAAATGCATGGCACTTTCTGGATAATTCTTGACTGGACCGCTTGCATAAATAGGTGCCGCCTAACATAAGGAATATAAAATTGGGTCTTCATCTTTTCTTAAATTCACATACAAAGTCAGATAAAAGCATACTTGAGTCTCAGCTCAATAACAGCACAAAGGCTGCAACTGTTTCACAAATTTAAAATTCTTATAAGTAAAAGGTTTTTTGCAAAAGTACAAAGCTGCTCAAAATGCCAACCTATAAGACATTGGCTTACCTAAACATTTTACTGCAAACTATTCATATTGACTGTCTTACAAGCTAGGTAATCCTCTCTGGCATGGCTTACTTGGAAGCTGTATGGGGTAAGTAGGCTGTCCAGTAATATTGCTGGACAGATTTTCCATTTTTTCTCCTAGGTCAAAGCATGTTGGGAAAAAAAAAAAAAGACACTTCCTGGAAACTATGGAATTTCAAAGCATGTGAAATACAATTTTGTAGATACGTTAAGGGCAGTAAGGGCAGCTTCTGTTTAAAATAATTTGACTTACCCCTCTCTGTCGTACATCGCACCTGATTGTGAGAAATGCTGACCTTTCATCTTTGCCTGTTTCTGGGAAAGTAATGGAAGTTGCCCTGTTGTACTATGAGTGATTACGAACTTCAACTGTATTGCTCCAAATTAACTTAGCTGGCACTGAAGACGGTGTCGATCCCTGGTAGCACAGATGAGGTTCATAGCTGAGCCCTCTTAATCTGCTTTATATCTTGGACCAAGCATTATGTTTCTGCTCTCAGTAAATATCTAAACCCCATCTGCTATGAAACGTATTAAAATAAACTTTGACCTACCTGAGGCATGATATATTTTTATAGAATGACTGTTCTGAAACAGAAGAAAAGGCAGTTTGTTTTTACCCTGAAGTTACCAAAACCTGATGTTGGAAGGTTTTATTGCTTAGATCTCCAGTCAAGTCTGAGTATCTCCTAGAACAGGACGCCTGCAGATAATTACAAAATTAATTAGAATGGTATTAGGGAAATATTCTAACTCTAACTTCTTTGCTAAGGTTATAAATAAAAGGCAGAGTTTTAAAGCCCTTTTTTAGAATGTAATTGGGAGAAAATGTAATAGACAAGTGGATGACAACAGGAAGACAAAACTTTATAAATATTTTATCAGTTCTTCCTCTGTCTTTTTCAGTCCTGTTTGTCTTCCTGCATTTTGGGTACCTAGTGGGCTAGTATGAGATATTTTAGGACTTGAACCTTGAGGTAAGAAGGTGGTTGCAATTTGTCTACTGATCCAACCCCACAGCCACTGCGTCTATTCTGAGCTGAATCCCAAGCAGGAATGCATTGGGTTTGCACAGCAAGGTTTTGGTAGTGGGAGAGCTTACAGGGGTGGCCTCTGTAAGAAGCTGCTGAAACGCTAGAAACTTTCCCTAAGTCCAATAGATTCAATGCCAGCTGGCTCCAAGATAGACCCACCACTGGCCAAGGCCGAGCCCATCAGCGACAATGGTAGCACCTCTGGGATAATGTATTTGAAAGGTTGCTGTGCAAATGCAATTGCAGCCAGAGAGAGGAGAGAGAATATGTGAGAGAAACAACTCTGCAAACACCAAAGTGAGTGAAGAAGGAAGGGCAGGAGGTGCTCCATGTGCCTGAGCAGAGATTCCCCTGCAGCCTGTGGTGAAGACCATGGAGGTTCACAGCGGAGCACATCTCCACCTGCAGCCCACGGAGGACCACACGCTGGAGCAGGTGGATGCGTGAAGGAGGCTGTGACCCAGTGGAGAGCCCAGACTGCAGCAGGGTCCCAGCAGGACCTGTAGACCAATGGAAAGAGGAGCCCACACTGAAGCAGGTGTGCTGGCAGGGCTTGTGGCCCTGTGGGGAACCCACACTGGAGCAGTTAGTGAACTGCAGCCTGTGGGAAGGACTTACATTGGAGAAGTTTGTGAAGTACTGTGTCTCATCAGAGGGGCCCCAGGCTGGAGCAGGGAAAGCATGCAAGGAGCCCTCCCCCTGAGGAGGAAGGAGTGGCAGAGACAGCGTGTGATGAACTGAGCACAGTCCCCATTCCCCATCCCCCTGCACTGCTAGAAGTGAGGAGGCAGAGAATTCAGGAGTGAAGTTAAGCATAGAAAGAATGGAGGGGTGGGGGAAAGATGTTTTTAAGATCTGGGTTTATTTCTCATTATCCACCTCTGATTTGATTGGTAATAAATTTAATTAATTTCCCCAAATCAAGTCAGTTTTTCTTGTGATGGTAATTGGTGAGTGATCTCTCCCTGTCCTTATCTCAACTCATGAGTCTTTTATATTTTCTATCTCCTGTCCAGCTGAGGAGGGGAGTGATAGAGTGGCTTTGGTGGGCACGTGGCATCCAGACAAGGTCAACCCAGAACAACTTGGATGCTGCTAAAATCTCATGGGAACTCAGTTCTCCTGTAGTTTCAGAACCTGGTAAAGGCAATTTTCCAAGTTCCATATCCTGAATGTTCTTGACACTCAAGACAATGTTCATCTGATGGTTTTATATGCTCCTGCAATAATCCCAGTATTTGGGATCAAATCTCATGGGAGCTGGTGAAGGGAATGGGGAAGCAAAAAAACCCATCTGCTCTAGTTTATACTTGATCAAGGCCCAAATTCCAGCTCTTCTACAGGGCTCATTTAGTATCTTCCCTATTACATGGGTTATTCACAAGTAGACAGCAGCAGAACACATTATTTTAATTTCCAATTTCTTCAGTCCACCACGATATTTTCTAACCTTTGTTTTTAAAAACCTCCAACACTCTTGCTAATTAGGACTCCCTTCTTCCTCCATCTGTTAATGGGCACAAATACCACCTATTTGAAATATGTCTAATAAGAGCACTGATTCTGTCTTTATACAATAGCTATTACCCTAGCTATTACCCATCATCTTTGAAAAGTCGTGGAGAACATGAGAGGTGCCTGAGGATTGGAGGAAAGCCAATGTCACTCCAATCTTCAAAAAGGGCAAGAAGGA
>VZSC01004591.1:168906-183388 GCA_013398225.1 Steatornis caripensis
CTCTAGAGGTCCCTTCCAACCCCTACCATTCTATGATTCTATGATTCTATGATTCTAAGGGACAAATTATGTCTTCACTTGCACATACTCAACCTGTTCACTAAAGACTTGACAGTTCATCCATCAGAGGGAAAATATATCTTGCAATTAGATGAACAGGGTACATATTTATTCCTTTTTTTTCACTTCTACTTATTTTTCATATATGAATATACATGTGTGTTTATTTATTTGCACTGGATTTGGTTTATAGTTTATTTTTCACTCCAGTGGTAGTGTTTTCTTTAAGCACTGTCCTTTATATCTGTGCAAAAGCCTACAGGCAATCTTGAAGGAATCCATTCCCTATAAATCTGTTTCACTGAACATATTCACATGAACCCCAGCTACTTTGTAGTTCCAAATTAATCTCAGAATAACTGTTTATTAACCGTTAAAGCTTGATAATCTCTCCAGTATGACTGCAGGCTGCAGGTCCTCTGCCACAAAATTCTGCACCATCCCTTGTGGAGATGCAGACTAAGTTTCGTAGCGCACTTGACTAAGAGAACAGACAGGGTGGCTTCTGGATCATCCTCAGCCTATGACTCCTGCATGCATTGTGGTTAAATGGCACTTTTTAACAGAATAAGGAGGAAGGGGTAAGGAGGAAAAAGGAAAGCATTAGGGCTCAGATATGGGTGGAGTTGGGGAAGGAGGACCTGAAGCATTTGTGGCCTGAGGAAAGGAGAACTGGAGGCATAAGTCATCATCCATAAGGTTAGGGGGTGGAGAAGGAAAGGCAGGGCTGGCATGAGAGCAGTTTTGATCTATAATCACACAAGAAACCCCTTTTCGCTTCTTGTCTCAGCACCTTCTGCTACTGCTTCACTTGTTATGGACTACTGACTGGCGAAATTTCTAATGCCTTCCAGAGGAAGGGAATGAGAAAACCAATGTTTGAAATGTGAATTTCAAGCAAGTCTGAAGCTGATTTCATAATACCTTGCATTGGCATGACAGACATTGCTGAAAATGAGAGGAAAGTGCCTATCAGTGAACTTAAATCCTATGTCTAGTGAAAGCTAGATAGCTGAATGTAAAACCCTCACCCTAAAGAAGATGAAAAGTAACTAACTCTTCACGGGCATTTTATTGCCATGCTCATTTTTGTCTAGCTCTTGTCCTAGTATTTTCGTAATACTAGCCCAGTTCTTATATCACCAAAGTCAGCTTCCTAGTCAGTGTGTTATGCTCTCTCTTCAGTGTTGGATCCACAGATAATTTAAGGTTACAGCCTCCAGTGGTACAGGTTAAAGGCAGTAATTTTTTAGCTGCAAAGGAATTGGTATATCAGATGAGGTAGCAGCTATTATACAAACGTCTTCTTCCAGGGATATCTGCAACTGGACCCAAAAGGAAATCTCCACAAGATAGTGTGTATCTGGAGGTATAATGGTCCAGAGTCTCACTGGATATCAAACCCCATCTGGGTACCCCTCTCTACGACTGTTAGCTAAGGGTATAATGTGCCCTGCAAAGTTGGAGCTGAGGTACCAATCATTTGTGCAATTAGATGGGAGGAAGGGGGAGGTGTGTACGTGGTTACTAGATAATACTGCCTTCTCTGTGGGAATATTCCTGGATTTCAAGACATTCCATGTCCGTGATGATCTTTCTCAAACTAATAGCATTAGAAGTATCACTGGCACTGTGAAAACTGTTAAAATGTAGGTTTTCTGGTGATCTATATGCTAGACAAAAGGTTTGCATTGTCTGACAAGCATATAAAATTGATTCTGCACCTTCAGCTATCTGACTGCTTTCAAGACTTATTAAAAATTAAAAAGCAATGCATCCCTGTGGTTTCTGCTCATGTGATCTACTAGTGCAAAGATGTCCTGGGATGTAGGCAGGACTTTTGCTGCCTAGATGGATAGATCAGTGACAGATTAAATAGAATCCAGAAGAAACTATTCATGGTCTCCAGATGAAGATGAAGACAGCAGATGCTCTGTGCTACATGCCTGCAGGAAAGAAATGGATTGGAATTGGTAAATGAGGAAAGACTGTGGTCTGAGCTGCTGGTCTAAGCATATCAGCTGAATGGTTGGAAGTTTTCTCAAGATGGTTCACTGTGGGCCATAGCCTTTATCATCACTATTGCTTGTAAGGAAAAGTTACCTGCATCCTGACAGGGAGTGAAGAACAGGCAGACAAGAAGTAACAGCATTTAAATGCAAAGTGTATACTAGCATAAGCTGTCAGATAGTGAAATACTGCTCTGTTGTTGCTCTTGACTGTAATTGCAGTTGCCATGAATTTGTATTCTAGCTTCTAAGTTAATGTATTAGTTAATGTTTCTTCCAACACAAGAACAGATTTAATATTCCTTGTAACTAGTATATACTGTGGTTTCGTTTGGTCTTTGTGTATTACAGAAGTTTCAGTGAGTTCAACCAATTTGCATTTGATCCTTTTCCCCCCACGACTTCAATAGGAGACCCTAATCCTTCACAAACCAGTGTAAAAGCATGTTAATACTTGCACGTAACAAAAGTTCTGCTAAGGACTTTTGGTTAAGAAGACATTTTCTTACTAGGAAAGAAATAACGTATGTTACTTTTTTGAAGGAAATTGCCTCTGAACAGGAGTTATTTATAGAATATCAAGAACAATTTGGCTAGTAATCAGTTTTCATTTGCTTGCAGATAAAGCACGCCAGATGAAACTGCCTGAACCTTTGTCCTAATCCAAAGTTTAAAGAAAAATCCAGGTAACTTTTTATTCTGTTTTAGTTTCTACTGTTTCCAGATGTGCAGTCAGGCTTGCATTTTGTGGCTCATTACAAAACCCGTTAAGTAGAATCCATGAGAATTCTCCAGTCCTGGGCAAGGGAACACAGCAATCACAATGGATTCCCACCCCCACTGAAACCCTTGAGAGTCCTCACACTTATTGTGACCCAGGCCAGGCATGATGAAAAGGGCTTTGTTCCATTTATTGATAGTCCTAGGCTTTTCTGCAATGTGGAAAAGTCCGGTGGAAAGTATTTGCACCATATGCATGTGACAGTCTTTTAACCAGAAATTCAGCTCAAGGATCAGGTTTTTCTGGTTGTACTCAGTTCTTAGTTCTGACTGAATTGGTGTCTTAAGATTTCTGGTGCTGCTTTGTGACTACTTTTAAACTGCCTTGCATTTTTCTTGTAATATATAAGTGAATAGAAATATGCATTTATTTTCATTATCTAAGAAGACTTTTATCTGTGGTTGAAACTAGAAAAAATGAAAATTTATGAGATTGCTTTTCTAAGATTTCAAATCAACTTCCATGAATGTACAAAGCTTAAGAATTCTAAGGAATTATGTATATTAGGCATGGCCTCCACCTTGCCCCGATTCTGTAAAAAAGTTAAATGTCTAGGCTGAAATTATTATGTAGCCTCCCTTGACAGCTAATGGACACCTTCATGTTAGACCAGAAACCTTTACCTATATGAGACAGCTTTCATGGTATGAGATAAAATGCTATATGAAGGTTCTTATTTCTCTCTCCTGATACATGTTAGTTGATAACGCTCATTTGTCATTTGACTCTTAGCCAAAATGAATTAATTGTGATGAAACCAATAATGGATATTTGCATGTTCTAGGTTATTTTTTAAACTCAAGTAGTAAACAAGATGATTTGATACTAATTCTTGATTAGTCAGATATGATTTCTTTCTCTGAGGGTATAGTTTTCCATTCCTGGCATATGAGCCCAGAGGTTTTGAAACAAAACAAAGGAGAGTGAAAAATTATTGCCTAGCTTCATGTTTTGTTTTCTTGGTTTGGTTATCCTTATTACAACTTGGAATGAAAAAAATCCCACAAAATCTTTTGTCGTTTTGATGGGTTTAATAGCTAAGTATCAAAAAATCAAAATCTATTAAAATTCTTTCACTGTAATTAAACTAACTAAATTTGAGTAATGCACTCCTCCAGATTAAGATAACTGAAGTCCAATCAATGAATTGATGAATTAACAATGGTATGAAATGAAGTCAACAATTATTCACCACTGTTAGACAACAGTTGAGATTCACTTAACGAAAATCTACTACGTGTAATTGCCTCTTACAAATGATTAATTACAGAAATAAACAATAATGTAACCTGCTTCCCTTACTCTCTGCTATGCTGGAAGAAGTCTGAAGTTTCCTCTTCAATAAGGGATTTACACAGCTAACCCTTGCTCTTTTCTTCAGTACAACATAAACTTTATTTTAAGGGTTTTTGGTAGATTTCTTTTTTCCGTGATTACTTTATTAAGTTAAAGAGACACATGGAGTTGTGAAGTGGTGTTTGCCAAAAATAAGGATCTTCCTGTGCATTTGCTGAATATGCAAGTGCATACTTTTGCATCTCTACAGTTACTTAGGAGTATATCAGAACAATATTTGTAGGCAGAGGTAATATTTCTATTAGACAATCTTGTATAGTTTGAAGAATGTGACAGACTTTCAGATAGACAAGTTCCTTTCCAGCCCTGAAGTAGAAATAGGGAATTTAAAAACTAATGCTCAGAGTTGAGATGTGCATTAGATGAGTAGTATCCAAATGAGAGAGCAGTTGGTATTTGTGGAGTTGAAAGGAGGGGAGAACAGGAAAGAGCAGAAAGATAGTTACTACCTGGGGTAAAGACACATTCATAACTGAAGGTCCTATAATATTCTGCATTCTCAAACCATGCCCAGTGTAATAATTACAGACTTTTTTCCCTCTGCTCATAGTTCTGGAGGTTTTTTATGCTCTGAGAATGTCTTTAAATATTCACTTTAGCAGAAACAACAAAGATATTCTTGCTTATTCTGATCAGATAAAGGATTGTCTTTCATGGTAAAGAGATTTTACAGGAACAGAATACAACAAAATTCCAAGTAAACTGCTAAGCATTTTCAAAAGAAAATTTGAAACTCATATGCACTAGTTCTTACCCAATTGATACCCACTGTCCCAAATTTAACAGTACATAGGATACACTTAGGACATCCATTTAAGACAGGAAGAAAGCTGTAACTAATTCAAATAAGAGTAAGACAGACGATTACTCAATGAAATCTAGTATACTTTACAGGTATGTATGTGCTACATTCCTTCTCAGCTGTTTCACTCTATGGAAAGTATACTACCAATTGGAAAACAAAATCATTAAAAGATAATATTAATTTATTTATCTTGTTTTTTAAGACACAAAATCTGTGAATAATATGTAAAAATTATGGATGATAGTTCTTGTACAGTCTTTGTCAAGGGTAGTTAGACTGTAGTATTTTTCAAAGCTTGCAAGCGAAAGTTTATTTATCTTCTAATGTCAATGAAAAAATTATTCAGGTTTACATTCAGCAGAATTTATTCCCTGAAAGACCCTGCCAAAATTAGGTAAAGAATGAATTTCACTGATTACATTTTGTAAAGAAATCATTCTAATTTGCAGGTACACAGTGCTTGGTATCAAAGAATCTCAAAGCATATGACTGTTAATTAAATTTCATGACCTGTCCCTGTGGAAGACATGCCTAGCATTATCATTTAAACTTTTATTATATTAATTAAAGCCTTGGCATCCCTCCCTTTTCACCATTGCCTTCCCATGCAAAATGCTGACCTGAATTTAGTATGAAGCTTGTTTTCCTTGGTTGTACCTCACTGAAGTGACTACATGAGAGTCAATAAAGGCTGATAAATATTTTAGGTGTGGTAGCCCTTGGAATGGAATGCCAAACAATATTCTAGGACTCAGTTAAAACCATTCTGAATATGGAACAACCTAAAATAAGTCCAGGAAATACTGAGGCAAGGAATGAGTCTTGAGATCTTTCTTCTTAAGTCCCTTGTTTAAAGGTGCAGGACACATTCCCTCCATGTGACATTCACAGTTCTAAGTCGATCCTGTAAAATAGGCCTGCACCTTCATTTGAAATGTAATTTTAGATGCAGGCGCTGTAGAGGGAGATAATACTGCCCTTCTTTTCACTGTTATTTGTCTTGCAAAAGTAAGCATAATTTTGGGTAACTAAAGTTCACCCACATCCCACTTAACAGTATTACTAGTGTTTTCCAGATCTGGCTTGTTAAGGCTAAGTAAAAGTAGCAAATCAAATCTTCCACTTTTAGGAAATCATAGGAAAACATTTTTATTAGGAGGATAGCTCAACACCACAACAAATTACCAGGGGAAAATGCATAACTTCCATCCTTGGAGATTTTCAGAAGTAGGCTAGGCATAGCCATGATTGTCCTGATCTCATGTCGGCAACAGACCCACTTCAAGTGAGACATTGGACTAGGCGGCTTTATGATGTTCCTTACAACTGAGATTACTACGGTTCTATGAAGTCTTCCCGTTGTGGATATCTGTTATGGATAATCTGGCAGAAACCAGCAATGCATTATCAGTGTTTTAACTGACTGTGATTGCATTATGTCAACTCAGCAATCCATCTTTGAACAGTCAGGTTGATTTGGGGGATTATTATTGATCTGATTCATTTGGGTTTACCTTGTATTCAGATTCTTAATAGTTTTTGTCTGCTTCTTTTGGGTTCTACCTCTCTACAGCTAGAGAGGCTAAGTCAGGAAATGGTGATTCATGAGAGACTCAATGGTACAGTCGTAAATACAAACCAGAAATGTCAACTCTCAGTCCTTGTGATGTTGTCTGCACCGAACAGCAGCTTTTACAAAAAGACCTGTTCAGTACTGCACAAGCAAAATGGGAGCAGAGCACAGTTATGGGAATTAAAGCTCTGCTTCTTGGCACTGTGTGAAACCCCAAGGCTTCTGTGCAGTGATCAGTATTCAGTAGTCAGTACTGGTCATAGCCATTACTCACAAATGATAGGGTAGTTTTTTCTTCTAAACATTTAAGAGGGACCAAAATCATATATAATATTTCCACTCTGACTGCAGCTGAACAACAAATATCAATATCAGACCCTTTTGTCTGTATTTTCACAATTCGCTGCCATAGAAGGCTTGCAAAACTTTTCAGGTTCTGATGGTGATCAGTCATTTGACTGCAATCCACCGGCAGTTCAAAGCAATTTGAAGATTATAGGAGAGTATATGTGCATACACATATATAAACATGCATAACACACATAGCACAAACATGGTTTTAATATGATCAAAACCACTGGACAGGAAAACTTGGGTTCCATTGCTTTCTTCATCTTTTAATTAAAATTTACTGCCTGGATAAGCACAGATTGGGATTAATCCTGGCTTAATACAGGCAACTAATTTTAAACTATTTTGCTTCTATGATTAATGGGGAGAAAGTGGGCAGCATAAACCAGTGCTTCATCCCCTAAGTGTCTAAGATGGATACATCAATATAGCAGATGAATCCTAACCAGAGCCTTCTCACTTCAGATCAGTTGTCATTAATTTAATAATCTTCTTGAGTAACTCTTCCAGAAAGTGAGTATTCCAGGCTCCAAAAATTTTGAAATTTAAAAACATGGTGTTATACCTTCTGCTTTCTTCTGTATGTTGCTTTACATGATCTCAGTTGATTCAGATTCTCTTCATAAGACTTACAAAATATTCTCTTTCTCCAGGGATCTACTGTGAACAGTTTTTTCTTTTTAATTTTACACTATAATAATTTTTTACCTAATTTTCTTTAGCTTATGCTTTCCTTTTTTGGGAACCCTCATTTGAATCCAGATATCAAGTAAGAAGCAGAAGTTGATCTCTGTTGTCAGAAATCAATGTATATTAACTAAGGAATTAAATATTGATGAGTTCAAAATCAATGCAAACATTACAGAGCAATACATCTTGCTATGCACCAAAATAAGAAGTAAAGTAGAAGTTTTGCTCTGGTATGTGCAACTATCACTGAAATTCACTGTATCTGTGTGCATTTAAAGGTAAAATCTGATCAGTTATGCCTAGCCACATATATTGATCATCATACTTATATTTCTGTGTTGATGTATCTAATTTGGACTTCCTAACTGAATTAATGAGTCACTTTACTTTTTTTTCTAAATGAAAATTCTAAAGAAGAGATGAAATTCAAACCATAGAAAAAGAAAAAAATTGCACTTCTCTCCTGTAAATTCAAAAGTAAATTTAATAAATTTCACTGTTGTGAAATAGAATTCAGTGAAGTATCATGACTGGGAAAATGTATTTCCAGGACCTGTTATTGACCATTACTCACAAGGCAAAAGAACACAAATAGTTTCAGCTGGTTGCAGCTAGTCAGGAAATATGCTTCATATGTGTAATAATACTAAGTATTTCACAATATTTTGTATTTATTTATGGGCATTACTGTTATTTTTTGATTTATTTTCTTTATTAATTTCTGTATATCCATGTTTTCTTGGACTTTACTTACTGGAAAAGATACAATAATCATGAATGAAATGCAAGTATAGGGAAAATGACTCATGGGAAACTGTATTTAGCAATATAATCATGACCAGAAACATACTATAAGAAGAATTTGGCAAAGTTAAAATAAAATTAAAGCAAAACTAAATTCTAACCATTCTGTTTTTCTAAAATTTCCTAATTAATCCAAGATAAGCAGTCACAAGCAGAGAAAAATGTATCAGTTCGCTTATGTTTAGAATTTCACCCATTCCTTGGAATTAGCCACCTTGCTTTGGAGAAAAGGCTTTACATTTGTCAAGAACAGCATTTATGCTAGAGGTGACAAATTTACTCCTGTGAAAATGTCTTCAGTGGTAGCAGAACGACATGCCTTCACTAAACGTTCAATTCCCACACGCTGCCCGGTGACTTGATGTCTATTAGTAGTTGTACTCTCTGTGCATTTCAGACAACTTCAGAAACAGAATCATAGTATCATAGAATCATAGAATGATTTGAGTTGGAAGGAATTTTAAAGACCATCTAGTTCCAACCACACTCCCATGGGAAGGGACACCATCCACTAGATCAGGTTGCTCAAACCCCCATCCAATCTGGCCTTGAACACTTCCAGTGATATGGTATCCACAACTTTTCAGGACAACCTCTTCCAGTATCTTACCATCCACATCATGAAGAGCTTCTTCATAATACCTGATCTATATTCTTTCAGTTTAAAACTGTTACCCCTTGCCCTACCACATGCCCTTGTAAAAAGTCCCTCTCCAGCTCTCTTGTAGGCCCCCTTCAGGTACTGGAAGGCTGCTGTAAGGTCTCCCTGGAGGCTTCTCTTCTTCCAGGCTGAACAACTCTAACTCTCTCAGCCTGTCTTCGTAGGAGAGGTGTTCCAGCACCCTGACCAGCTTCGTGCCCTCCTCTAGACTTGTTCCAAGAGGTCCATGTGCTTCTTATGTTGGGGGCCCTGGAGCTGAATGCACTACTGCAGGTGGGGTCTCATGAGAGTAGAGTAGAGGGGCAGAATCACCTCTCTTGACCTGCTGGCCATGCTTCTTTTGATGCAGACCAGGACATGGCTGACCTTCTGGGCTCTGAGTGGACATTGCGGGCTCATGTTGAGCTTCTCATTAAGCAACACCCCCAAGTCCTTCTCCTCAGGGCTGCTCTCAATCCATTCTCCTCCCAGCCTGTATCTCAGGGTACACTCAATCCCACCATCCATGTCACCGACAAAGATGTTAAACACCGCTGGTCCCAATATTGACCCCTGAGGAACGCCACTCGTCACTGGTCTCCGCTTGGACATTAACCATTGACCACAACTCTTTGAATGGGACCATCCAGCCAATTTCTGATCCAGTGAGTGGTCCATCCATCAAGCCCGTGCCTCTCCAATGTAGAGGCAAGGATGTCGTGCAGGACAGTGTCAAATGCTTTGCACAAGACCAAGTGGGTGATGTCAGTTGCTCTTCCCTTGTCCACCGATGCTGTACCCTCATCATAGAAGGCCCCCAAATCTGTCAGGCATGATTTTTCCTTAGTGAAGCCATGATGGCTGTCACCAACCGCCTCTTAATTTTCCATGTGCCTTAGCATAGTTTACAGGTGCATCTGCTCCATGACCTTGCCAGGCACAGAGTTGAGGCTGATTGGCCTGTGGTTCCCTGGGTCTTCCTTTTTTCCCTTTTTAAAAATGGGACTTATGTTTCCTCTTTTCCAGTCAGTGGGACCTTCACCAGACTGCCACGACTTCTCAAAAATGATGGATAGTGGCTTAGCATCTTCATCCGCTGATTCCGTCAGGGCCCACGGATGCATCTCATCAGGACCCATGGACTTGTGCACCTTCAGGTTCCTTAGATGGTCTCAAACGCAAACTTCTCCTACAGTGGGTGGTTCCTCATTCTCCTAGTCGTTGCCTTCACCTTCTGCGACTTGGGTGGTGGGGCTTGAGCACTTGCTGGTGAAGACTGAGACAAAAATGTCTTTGAGTACCTGAACCCTCTCCATATCCTGGGTAACCAGGTTTCCCGTTTCCTTCCATAGAGATTCCACATTTCCCCTATTCTTCCGTTTATCACTGGCACCCCTATAGAAGCTTTTCTTGTTGTCCTTGATATCTCTGGCCAGATTTAATTCTATTAGGGCCTTATCTTTCTGAATCTGATCCCTGGCTGTTTGGAGAATTTCTCTGTATTCCTCCCAGGCTTCATGTCCTTGCTTCCACCCTGTGGGCTTCCTTTTTGTGTTTGAGTTTGTCCAGAAGCTCCTTGTTCATCCATGTAGCCCTCCTGGCTTTTTTTCCTGACTTCCTCTTTGTTGGGATGCATCGCTCATGAGCTTGAAGGAGGTGATCCTTGAATATTAGCCAGCTATCTTCCTTCATCCTTTATCCCCTTTGTTCCTCTAGATGGTGAAGCTGTTGTAATCTCTAAATATACTTCAGGTGCCAAGTTGGACCTTCTCATTGTGGCTGCTTCCTTCTGTGCCAGGGTGCTGCTATCTAGCAGAACAACCCAAGAAACTCTCTCTTCTGTATTTGTCTGCTAAATAAATGTCCCAGTGAGTAAATTTTAGCCCTAGAGATTTGATCATGCACATTGCTTTATTGTAAATTCTGCTGCTTTTATTTTGTACTGTTCAATTTGGGCTATGCCGAGGTAATAGCCTAAGAGGTTCAGTAGGCCATTCATTACAGGTACTGTTTCTATAAGATAGTAGGAATCGGTCTGTACCAGGTTTTCCTGTCTGCCAAGAATGTCTCAAAAGACTTTGTACTCTCAAATCCTATGAGAAATACCTTCACCCAGAGTATATATACTCTCAATTTCCAGAGCATATATACTCTCAATTTCAAGAAATGTTCCCCCACTGTTACGTACAGACCTCACATTATTTCAGACTATTTGAATTGGGGAAGAAAAAAAGTAATTAAGCTTAAATACAAAACAGTAATTCTGATGTACAACCACAGTAGGTCCAGGGGAGAGCTGTAAAACAAGTACTATGTAGTATGGATGTGACAATTCTGTGCTGTCAGTGGAAGAGTCTGAATATTGCCTCTTTCCTTAAAGCCTCTTTCCTCTATCCCGATCAGCAGGAAAACAGGCAGGCACTGCAGGATGTCAGTTTGGCTGAACAGGGATTCCTGATGGAGTTCAAATGTGAAAAGGAAGCTCTGTTGGAATATTTGCCAGGAGGTGGAAATGAGACCAGACTACCAAGGAAGAAGAGTTTACAGTGATTCTTGAAGTGATGAATGCCAGGTCTATATTTGGCTGTTTTAGCAACAACAAAGATCAAGAGAAAATAATTATCAGATATTTTCTTTCCCTCTATTTCACATATGCTCAGTTTTGGGATCTCGCTACATGTTAAGGACCCGGACCACAAGATGTATGAAAAGAAGGAACTGGGTTTGTTCAGCCTGGAGAAAAGTCTAGGGAGTGGAACTGATTGCTGTCTTTATCTACCTGAAGAGAATTATAGAAAAGATGGAGACAAACTCTTCTAAGTGGTGCACGCTGAAAAGACAAGAACCAACAGTCAGAATAAAGGAAATTCCCAATAGGGACAAGGAAAAAAATATTCAGACTGAATATGACCACGCCCACAGAGGTTGTGACATCTCCATCTCTGGAAATGTTCAAAACTGCTCTGAAGAAGACCCTGAGCAGGCTAATATGACTTTGAAATTGACCCTGCCTTGAACATGAATTTGGACCCTGTGGGCTCCACAGATCCTTCCCAACTTAGTATTTTCCCATTCTATGCCACCCAGCTCCAGATCAAGACATTACTTTCTAGCCATCTTCTATCTACTCCTATAAATGTACAATCAGTGACTTCCAGCTTGTGTTTGGGTAATGTAAAAAAAGAATTCTTCACTCTCAAATGGAGCAAGGACACAAGCAGCAGAGAAGAAAAGGAATACTTTGGTGCAAGAAACCTCAGACTTCGATGAATATAATTTATGTGTGAACTTGAGCTGTTGATCATGTAACTGTGATGACTTACTGTTTACTCAATGGATACGAAAATGGTGTATCAAGGTGGGCATCGCTGAGTTACTCACACATTAACAAAGAAGCTCCACAGCTCTAAGTTTTTGCTGGAGAAACTCAGTAGTGGCACAGGGACCTGGGAGAAAAGAGAAAACAAAGGTAACATTTTAAGTTTGTAAAAAATTGATACTCTGGTCGAGAAAAGAACAGGCAGGCAAGGCCTGGTGCATATGAAGATTGCTAAGCATCACTGGGAATGGAGAAACTGTGAAATTAGCAGTAGCTGGAATTGGTCAGGCAAAGAGCCAAGCTGAGGATGGGCAGCCTGAGAAGTGAAAACGAGTACAGGCTTATCAAGGGAGAAGATTGGAATGGGGATGTGAAAGAAATGAAAATAAGAGAGCCAAGCTTCATGGGAAAGGCTCCATATTTCACTCCATGTGAGAAAGAGAGCACAGATCTGGTGAATATACCAATCCTCCACTATCAGCAGAAGTGTGTGAAATCTACTAGGAAGCATGTTTCTCATCTCTCTCTTATATGTTTCAATATAATTTGTGTTTAAACTAAGCTGTACATGTATGCCCTGCAGTATGCTGAGGATCTGTTTTTCTGTTTCTCAGGCTGATGATAGCATGCTACATCTACTGAGCACCTGATTTTCCTTTCTGTGGAGACCAACATGCAATGACATGAGGATAGGAAACCAGTGCATATCTGATGGCTGACGGAAGTTTGGAGTAGGGATGCAGCCAGTGTGTTCACTGGGTGTGGGAGCTTGAAAGCAGTCTCACAGTTCATACTGAGCTGCAGAAGCTACACATCAAGAGTACTGCTAGTGGCCCACACAGCAGCTCAGGAATCTGAAGTCTGCAGGGGAAAGTTCTAAGTGTCATCCTTGTTGAGTCTGAGGGTTTCTGCAATGCAGTGTGATGGAATTGAGGGAACTAACAGCACAATGGCTCCTATTTCTTTTATAAAAGCTCACACTCTGAACTTAAACAAACCAGCTAATAGCCCTTTCTGGATTTGCAAATTCTTATTCTCAAGCCACACCTGCCTGCAAAACAGCCAGGAGAGGAGGGCAGCCTACAGCAATATTAATGGTGATACCTACTTTATTAAATGTTGAAATGCCTCATGCTATTTCTGAAAAGGTTGATAAGACTTTTATTTCTGTTACTGTGGGTGCCCCAGGCATGTGCAGGTATTGTAAAGTAACACTCCCTACTGCTGCATTTCCTGATTTATAGGATCTGCCTCACCCCTTCACACCTGAGATGCTCAAGGGTTTATGGAAACAACAGAGGACAGGAATCTCACAGAGGAGATGATAAGGGGTGTGCTGCAACAGGTCAGTGAGTCTTAACAGTGTTTGGGAAGAGGCTCATGAATACTCACAGGTGTTTGGTCTGGAAGACATGAACTAAAACAATTTCTTTCTTTCATTGCCAGTGGCCGGACCCAGATACTTCATAGGAAGCCACAAGCCTGTAATAAATAGTAATATAATAGCTGTTGCACAGAGGAATGTCTTTTCTAACCTGAAATAGTTTGTATTTGATATTTGAAGCATGAAAGTGTATGTCTCCTCATAAATTTTACACCATCCTAGTGCAACTCAGGAATTTAAGTTTTTCATTCTACCTGCTATTAAAAAAAATTGATCTTGTTGAACACTTGATTTTGGCAATTTTTTATGACAGTCCCTCAGGTTAATTTGGTGAACACTATTGTGTTCTTCTGCATGTGTCACTTTGCTATGTGGGCTTTTCTGTGAATCATGATAATAATGCTAGAAAAAAGTGTCAAGGAGGGACACTTTTTCTGTGCACTCAGTTTTTAGTCTTGATCCTTGCACTCCCTGGTTCACAATGCATGGATGCAAAAGGGTAAATTCTTCACAAAGACAAAACTGTCACGAAATGTTTCTTGTTTTGGAATGTGGAAAGTAGCCACAGACTACTTTTGTTTTATTAGAGTTTCCTCCTTTTTTTTTTAAAGTTGTATTTCAAAAAAGACCTGAAACTGTAAAATCACTTCTTTGATTTGTTTCCTAGCTTCCTGTGTCTGAATAAACACATCAATCAATCAGCCTCAAAT
>VZSC01004591.1:183493-194994 GCA_013398225.1 Steatornis caripensis
CTCAAATCCTCTGTTTCTATCTTTCATATGCCTGGGAAAAGAACAAATTAAAGAAGTTTCTCTCCTCTCTCATCCACTTCCCCTTTTTTCTTGGGTTCTAGTCCACAGGGTCTGATTGGAAGGAAATTAAGAGTTCTGTCATCCGCTTTTTAAAGATCTGAACCTGTTTAAACTAAACGTTCCCCAGGCCTCATGAACAAAACATTTCACATTAGCAGAAAACTGAGAGATCAGTGCCTGGCATCATAATGGTTTGGTTTATTAAGTGACGCTGAAATTAACTCCAGTGAAGTTAATTTTAATTTCTTGTGAAGTTAATTTTAATTTCTCATGTACAGAGAAGTGAGCTAAAAAAAAGGAAAGTGAGAAGCAAACCAGGTAGGTAGACAATTATGTTCTGACTTACTTGGTGAGAGATCTCTGTATGCATTTTTCAGGTTCAAATGAAGTATTCTGATCAATGACATTCTTTCATTCAGTAGCACATTTTGACATGAATTATTTGCACAAAGTACCTATGAGTCATGAATGGTGTGCTTAGTAGTCAGGCGCTTCTTTGTCCTATAAATTGGATAATGTGTAAATGAAACAAAGACTGCAAAATTTCATCATCAACCTATTTGGCTGTAGCTTATGGATCCTCTACTTTTCACTTGTATTTTCCCTGTGCTGTTGTTCTGTATGTTTACTTGTATGCAGATTTTGTTATACCAAGGTGCCTTCCAAGGTCCTTCAGAAGCACTACTAAGGTTTCAGTTCAGAACTGCTTACACAGCCAAACTTGAATTCACTGAGAAATTCCCTTGAGTAAGATACACTCACAGTACTTGATTTGCCTCTACAAGAAGTTAAAGGGGGAATGGCAGGATTTTATTTCTTTCAAGAAAAGCAACTGTAAAACAATGTGATTAACAAGGGCTTGGAGAATACATTTAACACTGTAATGCAATGTTTTTACACCAAGAGATATGTGTCTATATTAGCTGACAACTTTTTCTCTTTCCACATCTGAGTGCTGATTTTGTACTTCTAAACTGTTAATTTTGTTTTCACTGTGAGTCACAGAAATGTAGTTCATGTTGTAGAAGCTCTAATTGGCACTTGACGTTGAGAATAGAGGCCTTTTGTCTTTTCTTCAATCTAAAGCTTTGATGACAATGTCAGGTAAGTACGTGCCTTGTTTGCTTCTGCTGAAACTGCCTACAAAACTCACTTAATGTTAAATTATATATATATCAGAAACTCAGACACTGTAAAATCTGAAAGAGAAAACCTTGAAGCCAATGCCAGATAAGAGCAGGTTAGACAAAGAGGGTCTTTTCATTTTGCTGCCTATAACCTGAGGAACTGCAAGGAAGTTGCAAAGCCACATTTCCAAGTCCACACTTGCATGTTCACTATGTTCGGTACTGTCAATGGAGTAGAAATAGTAGATGTTCCAGAGCGAAGTCTAAAAAATCTTTAGCAGGGGAATACAAGACAAATAGCATAAAGGATGAGGTAGGTCTTCTAGCCTCTGAAGTGTGGAAATCCACGTGTCCCACTAAACATTCTGATAACTCAATGGTCTTCATAAGTGGCTGATTCTTGGCTTTAGAAACCCCTTATAACAACAAATTCCATAAATACACATTTTATGGGAAACAAAAGTTACCTTTTTTACCAGCTTTGAATTTCTCACTCTATTAATACAAGCTGCCTTGTGCCACAAGATGGGATAAAGAAGCAGCAGAAGTTCCTTTGCTATTACATGTAAATCCACTGTCTTTATACATAGCTAGCTGCTGTTGGTGCAGAAATGAACTTTTGGTAAACAGATACAGAAAATGCTAGCTGCAAAGCGAAGGACTCTCACGAAGTTACTTCCCTTGTTACTAAAATATATCTAAAATTAATTTTGTTTTAATGTCTTTTGTTTACATTTTTACTTCTCAACTTATCTATCCTGCTGGTAAACCTGAATCAAACTATCAAACTGAATTTCCCTTTGACTCAGTGGGCACGGGTGACATCTGAAGACTGTGGATCATCCAGCCAGAGGTGTGCTCCCTGAAGCTTTTGTGACATGGAGGGATGATAGCACTTTCCTTTCCTTCCTTTCCCAGGGAAACAGCATAGCATTGCCTCCTCTTGCCCAAAGGACAAATAAATGTTCTATTGCACTTTTTACTCTTATTTGTACGTGAATTAAAAATCAGTTGAAGTCGCTTGACTGGCAGCAACTACAAGACAAGAGCATCTTGCTGGCTATAAAACAGCATGGGGAGCACTGATGGAAATCCCTCCATCCTGCTGTGAGTCTTTCTGAGAAGCACCTCGACTGGTTCTCTATGTTAACACTGGCAATTAGTTTTCCAATAAAATCTAGTTTTAGTGGTAACTTCTGTAAAGTAAAGCCACAGGATTCCTTTCAATGAGCCACTGAGCAGCTTTTATACATCTTTTCAGCTCTGCCACTCTCAATAGGAACTGAAACCAGTCATGGAAAAACTCACTGTCATTCAGACATTACCAGCTGTATCCCAGGCACTCCTAATGGTTACTTAGCTGTCGTTCAATTCCAAAGGAACCTATGGCTCATCTATCACTTCAAAATTGCTCAGCTGTTATAATTGCACAGTTGACTCAGCAGGGACTGTAGCAAAGTCTACAAAGACAGTTAATGGGGAACAGTAAGGACTACAAGAAACTGACTGCTGGCCACTCAAGTGGAGGAGTTTCTCTCTGTGATGTTGGACACTGGGTTTTGGCTGCCCTCTGTTCTAGGGGTGAAAGGCTATGTATGCAACAAGAATAGACCAATGCACTGGGATTGAGTGGATCTTAGTTCCTGCGGCCCTGGTGAGGCCGCATCTGTAGTGCTGTGTCCAGTTCTGGGCTCCCCAGTTCAAAAGAGACAGGGAACTACTGGAGAGAGTCCAGCGGAGGGCAACAAAGTTGATTAGGGGAGTGGAGCATCTGTCTTATGAGGAAAGGCTGAGAGAGCTGGGTCTGTTCAGCCTGGAGAAGAGAAGGCTGAGAGGAGATCTGATCAATGCTCACAAATATCTAAAGGGTGGATGTCAAGAGGACGGGGTCAGACTCTTCTCAGTGGTGCCCAGCGACAGGACAAGGGGCAATGGGCACAAACTGGAACACAGGAAGTTCCACCTGAACATGAGGAGGAACTTCTTTACTGTGAGGGTGACAGAGCACTGGAACAGGCTGCCCAGAGAGGTTGTGGAGTGTCCTTCTCTGGAGATATTCAAAGCCTGCCTGGATGCATTTCTGTGCAACCTGCTCTAGGCTAACCTGCTTTAGCAGGGGGGTTGGACTGGATGATCTCTAGAGGTCCCTTCCAACCCCTACCATTCTATGATATGATTCTATGATATGATATGAAATGTAGAACTCAGTTCCAAGAAAACTTTGTCTATGATCCACCTAGACTTGATAAGTTTATTCCTTTGAATTTGTTTCCTAAGCTTTCTAATCACTATATGTTTACATACAGACAGCCATCATAAGTCCTACCTCCTGCCAACTATGTTCAGAAAACTATGGGAGCTATTAAAATATTCATATACAATGTGCAAGTGCTTAATGAAGGTATGACCTTTGGATACTGGACCCTATATGAAGAGATGCTTGTCTTATAGTCCTAAAGAAATAGGGAAATTGAGATACATTCCCGTATGAAGCAATTCCTATTGCTTAGTATATGGCTTCTGATGACTACCTGGCTTTTTGCAGATGGTTGAGGTCAGAAAGCCTGAAGAGATGACACTGGAATCTCACTTCAGTGGGTGTTTCAGGATGGCTGAACAAAGGCTTGTCACATGGAAAATCAAAGTTTTCAACAGCTCTTGTTATTTGAGGATAAAATTAAATCTGAGACTGAAAAAAATGCATCTTAACTAACTGGAAATGCACCGATTTAAATTTTCTCCATATATCATGTTGGAAAGTGCTCAAAGAGTTAATGTACCTTGTTCAAGGCAGCTATTGCAGACAACATTTTAACACTTTTTTTCCTTATTCTGCTAAGATGCTCACCTGGAACTCATTCTTCCAGATAGTTATAGCCTCCTGCCTTGCAGATCGTTCAGTGCATTTTTTTCCTTCAGTGCAATTTTATATTGTCCCTCTTTGACTAAATGTGAAAGAGACCTATCAGCAGAAACAATTATTGTAGCTTTCCCCTCTGAATTCAGAACATAGTTGTCATTCTTTTGTTTTGTTTGGATGCTATGGAAACTCTTAATTGATTTTTAATTAATAGCTAAGCTAGCTACAACGGAATATTCTTTTGCCGGCACATACACCTTTAAGACTTCCACAGTACCACTAACCCACTTTAAATTGTGCTTGAGCATGCTAAGATTATGCAGAGTTATTCACAGAAAGGCAAAGTAAGAAGGACAAATGTTGCAGCCAGATGCTTCCTGGGAACTTATCAAATAGAAACAAAGTCTATTAAAAAAATACCATGGTTATTCTTTTGCCCAGCCTAATCTGTTGTGCTCTGACAGCTTAAAACTTGAAGGTACAAACACAACTTTGGAATAGAAACTGCTGTAAGCCATGAATTTGCAAAAGTGGAGATGGCAAAGCAGGGAAGGTGAGCAGGCTGAGCTTACCTTTTTCGTTTTTCTCCCTCTAATCTTTGTGTTGGCTTCTTACAAAGAAAACCATAATAAATTATCACTGGTCTAATCAGGAAAAGGAAAGAATACCAATGATACATTTGGACATTTATTGTCTCTCTTATATATTTCACCTTCTATCCAGTGATCTCAAATAATTTCAAACATTTTCATATCGACAACCCACGAAAGTGTACCCACAAAGCCATTGTCAAAATACTTGGTGAGTACAGGAACTGTAAACCTCTGTTCAGGATGCTGGATCCAACCTTCCAGAAAAATTTGTGGGCATACACCTGTTACCTCATGCCTTTTTTCTTCAGAAGCCCTCAGACATGGGTAAATCATGGACTCTCATGTTTGGCCATGTGATGAGCACTCAACATGTTATGTGATTGGTCTGGGTTGAAGTGTTTGACCAGTTTGATAGAAAGAGCTTAGTCAGCTTGGTGTAAAGATTCTGTATATGGATAACAGAAATAAAAAGTTTGTGCACCAATAATACAGAGTTGCACATCCCCATGCTATTCATTTTTAAGCTGCAAAATTCAATGTTTCTGAATAATGTTTGTCACAGGCAAATGCCTTCCATTTGTACAGTTACTCAGACAAAGCAATCTGAGTTTTCAAAAGAAATTAATGAGAGCTCTACTCTTATCAAAAGAAGATCAGTGGATGACTAACCTCTCTTTGTGTTTGTGAGCCTCTCCCTCTAAGTTGCACAACGTCCATACAGTGGCTCAAAAGCACAATATAGGACCAAGAACTGTACTCCACACACTCTTTGTATCCTCTTTTCCTCATCCATACAGCTTCTTTATCACCTTTAACTCCTCCTCAACTTCATCAAGGATTATTCCTATCTGTAACTTTTCTGAAAAATCAGACTATATATATATATATATATATATATATATATGTGAGTGTAGCCCAGTATCTCAAATGTGTTTGGGTTCATAAAACTCTTAGGAACTTGAAAGAGTCTAGGTAATACTTTTAGAGTCCAATGTAGTGTATATAAAATAGACCTTGGAAAGTTTTTCTGCTGACTTTAGAAGTGTCTTTGGAATGTTCATGGAAAAAAGACTCGGATGTATTAGATTTATGAACTCATCAGAGTTTCTTTGATGGTACACTTCAGAAATGTTTTTTATTAACAAAGAGACTGAATAGCCAGACTATGTCCGTTATTTTCTACACCATTTCAATTGTTTTCATTACACATGTAAATTTAATATGCAAGTGAATAATTATTATTAATATAATTTGACATGGTCTTTTGGGGTGTGAATTTTGATTTCACGATGAGCTGATTTCACTGGAATTATCTCAGTTTAAACTGATGAAAAAGGAAATCAGAATGACTCCAAAGTTTTTATGAAGTAAAGAGATTTTCTTCAATTTTGATGGGACATGCTATATATATTCATAGGCAGAATTGGCTGTGCAACAATTATCTGGCACTTTGCAGCTCTCACATTACCTGAATACAGAAAGTGAGAAAGAAGTTTCTGCAACTCAAATAGGTCTCATTACTAAGTGATGCATGAATACTCTCATTTGCACAGTCTGCAGCACCTAGAAGATAAGAAAAATTAAGAATGGCATAAAATTAACACAGAGCTTGCTGTTCCTGTATCTTTCAGGATGCAATCTAATGATTAATTCTCCTGAGAATAGGCTGTGTCAACTGATCAATGCAAATGAAAAATTTTAACTGATTAATACCTGCAGTGATTCTTTGAAAGGAGGCTGTGGCTAGAACGACTTAAGCATCAGAACTGAAACTTGTATTCCATTAACAGAGACCCTTTCAACCTCCTTTATCTTTCACTCAAAGAAAGTCTAGTGTGCCTGTGGAAACTAGGAAACACACTCAATGCTGACAGGCATCCTCTACAACCCAGGTTAAGTCGATAGGGCTTGATAGGACATTAAACCGTGTTGAGTATGCCCCTATATATTCTGTAAATTGTCTCATACATTATTTCTCATGCAAAAATATTACTTTCTGTACCTGACCCAATATATCCTCTCTTTACCTTGTTTCTGAGACCCTAGAAGTGTGAAATTGGACGTAGAGCAGGAAATCATAAGGATTTTTGTATCTAAATCTCTTTCACTGAGAAACATGTAGTAATTAACTCAGCTTTCCTGTCTGAAAATATCTGCGTGTTGTTTTCTGTTTGTACTGCACAGTGCTGTTCTAAGGATTTCTTCATTAGTCAATTTTCATATACAATGTCATCATTATGCATACTGACTTGAAGTCCTTAAAAATTAAGCATAGTATTGGATCTTATTTAAAAAACAAACAAACAAACAAACAAAAAACCCCAAGGGGATGTTCAGACTTGATATCAGAAAGCATTTGTTTACAGAGAGAGTGGTGAAACACTGGAACAGGCTTCCTAGAGAGGTGGTCTATGCCCTGAGCCTGTCAGTGTTTAAGAAGCATTTGGACAATGTGCTTAGTAACATGCTTTAACTTTTGGTCAGCTTTGAAGCGGTCAGGCAGTTGGACTAGATGATCATTGTAGGTCCCTTTCAACAGAAGTATTCTATTCTATTCTATTCTATTCTATTCTATTCTATTCTATTCTATTCTATTCTACTCTATTCCGTTCCACTCTATTCTAAAAATGTCATGCAAGGTCAGCTACTGACCCTTTGCCCCCCACCTACTGATTTTAAGTTGATCTGAGAGCTCTTGGTGAACCTTCATTAGGAAATTTTCTTGTTTAACATTGCATTATTGGTCACTACTGCTCTTGTCCTTTACTAGTTTGTCTCTATCAGCTGGTGCTACTCTGAATATCCAGCTGCTTATTTCTCATTCCACTGTTTTGTTTTTCTTCTTTATAGTCTTAAATTTAATTGATACACATTTTGCAATTTTCCTTTTCTTTCACTACATTTATTTCATGGACTATTACTTGCAAAAATTTTCACATAACTGTATGGATAAAATCTCTCTTGGCTGAAGATTACAGTAAGTCATACTCATTCAGAAAGTCTTGTCAGATACTATCAACTTATATATGTCCCATTTTATCTGAAAAAGCTTCATTACTTTTAGACTTTTAATAAAAAACTGCTTTCCTTATTTTTTATGCTTAGGAGAATGAGGGATAATTTAAAATGAACAGTAAAGATGGACTAGAATTGAGAGCAGAAAACGTAAAAGAACTTTTGACTGACTGTATGTACTCAAAAGGGCAAAAAAATAGAGTACAATGTGGTGTGGTGTAGTGTAGTGTGCTGTATAACTATCTATCTATCTCATGAAAAATCTGTTCCGCTGAGAAATGGCATCCAGTTAAGTTAGCTTTGTCATACATACTGAGATTCTTGCTAAACTGAGCAACCTACTGAGAAGCAGAAATAATTGCCTGATCCATATGTTTCCTTCTTTCTACAAAAACATTGTGCAACCATCATAAGGTTAAGATGTCATCTATGATGGATTTCTCAGAGGGAATTGAAAGCTACTGCTCTGAGCTCAGTGACCTCATCAGCTGTGTCCTGAAAGATTGTTTGACTCCCTGACCTCATTGGATGGACAGTACCAGTAGCAGCACTATATGGTCCTTTGTGAACTTGGTTGTGTTTTCCAACAACTGAACATCAGAAAAGGATCCTAAAAGCATCTAAAGTTTTTTTCAAAGCTACCTTAACAATATAAGCTGTGTTGGAATAACCTCTGGCATGTGTGACTATTACTGTTGCATGGGTCACAGCACGACTAAACACAAAGCTGCATCCAAAAATCAACCCAAATCTTGCCCAACAGCTTCAAAGCAAATGTTGAGGTTAGTTTTGGAAAAAATTTCATGGTAGAAAGTCATAAAGAGTTGGTCTGAAGCTGACAGCTTCTACGTCTGCTTCTGAAACTCTTTCCAAGAATGATTGTATTAGGAAGAATAACAAACTTTACATGATGTTCTCTTCTTGCTCTGATCACATTCCTAGCTTAAGTGATACAAAAGTTGCTTTGGTTAACAGTTGTTTAAATAAGAAGCATAGATTGTGTTAGGCATTGTAGACTCAATCAGTAGCAAGATGGCTATTACAGAAGTTTGTTGTTGTGCCCAAATCAGGTTACTTTGTATGAAAAATTCATAGTTTGTGTCAAGACTGATGAATTGCATGCATAGAATGATAATAACCATACATGCAGATGTGGAGACAGTTTCTTGAAAAGCACTGGTTACTAGTTAAGACTACAGATCAAAGACTGTGAAGACATATGTCAATTCTTAGGTTTACATGCTTGGTATCTTTGCGTTACTGCGATTGTCAAACTGGTGCATGATTCGAGGAGCCTGTTGCCATTTTAGGCAAGTTAAGACAATGGGGTTCAGCGTTGTGATAACCTAGAAAGCTGGCTAGATATTTGATCCAGGCAACAATCTCCCAACTACATGGCTGTACTAACTTCTCTGTGTGATTGATGTTGATCAATGCTCTCTCCAAACTTTATAAGCTGTAAGTCACATCAAAGACGTCAAGGGAAAGGAGAACCTGACAGTAGCTGGCTTGGACTTCTCTTAGATGTCTGCAACTGAGTGGTACTCTTGTGGAAAAAATACTTCTGGAACTGTAATGGCACACTAAATAAAGTACAGAAACACAAGCACCATTTTTATGGCTTGAAAACTCCTGGGAGTGTACTCAAGGCAATATCTAAAAATATGAGCATTTTTAATTGATTTTATGATAACATCTGATGCAGTGAGACAACCTGGATTTCAGGGAATTATGGTAAGACTGTCCTAGCCAAGAAGATTTTGTTCAGTCTTGAGATAGACAGCTCTGTGGTGGTATATGTAGAACAGACATTTCCAGTATAATAATAAACCAACAGTAATTAAAATAAAAATTAAATTCTTTATGTGAAGATATAAAAATCATTGTGGATTGTTTTCTAGTACCAAGATCCAGTTTGATAGTGTTTAAAATCCTTTCTATATTTCCTTGTCTTTCATTAAAACCATTTTGAGTCCACATTAGCTCTTACACAACACTGACAAGGTTTTTTGAAGCTGTAGCTCAACTCTCAGCAGAGAGTTTTGATTATTTCAGCAAGCCACATCAGGCACTCTGAGTAAAGCCTGTAAACCACACTCAGCTTTGAAATTCTTTTTTACTGCCCTTGTTTCAGCTACTATCACTAAACAAAATCAGAGGAATTTTTTCAAGGAAGGCCTACTTCAGATATATACAGATTATGTGTTTTGGAATCAATTGTGTAAGCTTCATACACATTAATGGATAGCATATTCCCAAACGTTCCCTCCAGTATAGATATTGGCAAGACCTCACCAGTTTATTATATAAGAAAATTTTCATTTGCACTATGTTTACTTGTATCACATAGCAATATATGTTAAGATTCTGCTGTAGTCATAACAAGGTAAAGGCTAGTTTCTGAGAGGTCTTCAAGGTTTTGGAAAGTTCTCATATAGCCATTGGCTGCTACTTCATTGACTAAGTTTCCTGTCAGCTTCAAAATAAACAAAACAGGTTCTCATATTGCACAGATAGGTTGTGACCACCAAAAAATAATGTTTATGCCAAAAATTTCTTTTACACATCCTGACTTGGCTGCACTCGCAGTGTTGGATGTATTGTTACATTTGTGATCTTATAGCACCAAAAGGCATATTAAATGTTTTCCAAAATTCCTGAGTTCATGGTCTTTCTGAGCCAAGACAAAAAATGTTGTTCAGCTATTTGGACCTGAGGATTTGAAGTAATTCTTCATTGTTGTGAAAAGAACTGATAGAATCAAATGATTGCATATGAATTTAACTTTTCATATAAAGATTTTCTTAATTTTATTATTGCAATGATATAAACACAAGAGCTAAATGTAGTCTCAAATACTCATGACACATATTTGTTTCTTCAAAGAGTTCCCTTAGAATATATAGAGTTAAGTCACACTTTTTTTTAAAACCAGGATGTTTGAGACTATTAAGAGAGGATCATACAAAACATTTAGCTTGACTTGCATTTCCCAGACTACTTAATGAAGTGGCTCCTATGTTAACCTTTTTTTGTTCTCATTGTAAATATTTTGTGATCAAGGGTGATGGTTTTGAGGAAGAGATAGATTACTTAGTCAAGTGTGCCTGCGATGATCACAAACGTTTTCCAACAAAATTTGCAGCACTACCCCAAATATGTACTGATGATGGTCCTCCTATTCTGCAATGCTCCAACATATTCTTGCATGTACTTATAACATTGCTTTATATAGAGTCTTCCGGCTTCTTTTATCTGAATATTCATTGCTATGTACTGAAAGGCAGATCAAAAGAGTTCCTTCTTAGACAACTGAGCTCTCTCTTGCAAGGCTTCTATTGATGGTAGGAGAACTGTCTGGGCTTTCCTACATCATTCATCAGAAGAATAGGAAGGATTCATCTTAGCTGTAGACATCCCTACTAATAACAGCTAAAGCTGAGTTGGTCTCTCTAGTGTGTTCATAGTGACTGCAGGGAAACCTTAATCTGTGGTGTGCAACACATCGTCCATTCTAGATAAAGGATAAAATCCATCACAGAAACACAAGAGGTGCTAATTTCTTCACTGATTATGAGAAGAGTCTAAAGCCACTACATACAGAAGGAGATGAAGCCTGGGAGGAATACAGAGAAATTCTCCAAACAGCCAGGGATCAGATTCAGAAAGATAAGGCCCTAATAGAATTAAATCTAGCCAGAGATATCAAGGACAACAAGAAAAGCTTCTATAGGGGTGCCAGTGATAAACGGAAGAATAGGGGAAATGTGGAATCTCTATGGAAGGAAACGGGAAACCTGGTTACCCAGGATATGGAGAGGGTTCAGGTACTCAAAGACATTTTTG
>VZSC01004591.1:203779-240976 GCA_013398225.1 Steatornis caripensis
TGTACTGGCACATGGGGTTGTTCCTCCCCAGGTGCAAGACCCTACACTTGCCCTCGTTGAACTTCATGAGATTCCTCTCCGCCCACCTCTCCAGCCTGTCCAGGTCACGCTGAATGGCAGCACAGCCTTCTGGTGAGTCAGCCACTCCCCCCAGCTTTGTATCGTCAGGAAACTTGCTGAGGGTACACTCTGTCCCTTAATTAACCTAATTAGAGGTTAGGGTACAAAGATCAGGATTCAAAATGCTAAAATTGAAAGAAATTCATTTTCTCCATCATCCTTCAGAAATGAACTGGAACACCTTCAAATACTTGACCAGATTGGGCAGGATCCTGCCAGGATCTAGTGCAGTAGGCAAGCTTCAGCATGGATGGTTGTGGGGCAGTGAACCAAACTTGGTACAGGAACCAAGTGCTCTCCTGTTGTTCAGAAATACTTCAAGTTTTGAGGGTTTGTTCTGAAAAAGCAAAATAAACTGGGAAATGTAAGGAGCTTTCTCAGCCTAGATCTGGTAACAAGTGAAGAATTGGGCAGGTATGAACAAACTGTGTTGGCAGTCTGCTAAGTGGGTGGAAGTCAGCTCCCTTAACTCCAGATGTTCAAAGCATCTTGTTTCAGGTAATCTCAGTTTTCTTTGGAGTCACTGTAGAAACAGAGAGGGATGACCATTCAAAAGACCACAAATTGCTCTCTGGATGTACTTATCTGTTTCCACTGACTATAAAGGAGCTCAGCCAAGCAGCTTGGACTAGACACTCGACTCAAGATGTACGAAATTAGCTAAGTCCTATCTTTAGAAACAGAAAGCATGCCAGAAAATTGCCAGTCAAAGAGGTATTATCATTTGTCTTCAAAATACAAGTTTGGGCAGAATGGGCTTTTTTGATTTACTATATTTTTTGTAGAAATGATCCCACCCATACTTACACAGGGACATATCCCAGGGTGAGTCAGGCAAGTAAACAGATGTAGTTTGCAATATGCTGGGAGTGTTCAGTATGTAATCCTGACTAGTATAAACTGATTATGTAGGAGATTTAACAGATAAAAACCACAGAATTTGACGTAGATCTTGGAGCTCAACACAGANATTTGCTGTATTTTTTGTAGAAATGATCCCACCCATACTTACACAGGGACATATCCCAGGGTGAGTCAGGCAAGTAAACAGATGTAGTTTGCAATATGCTGGGAGTGTTCAGTATGTAATCCTGACTAGTATAAACTGATTATGTAGGAGATTTAACAGATAAAAACCACAGAATTTGACGTAGATCTTGGAGCTCAACACAGAGAACAATATTAGGCAAGGGTATGCAGTATGTCTGAAGGTGAAATGTGGTGTATTCATTCACTGAAGAGTAAAGTTTGATTTAGAAACCATACTCTGAGGAGTGCATTAGCCTGACGCAGGCAGAACTGTTCATGCTTGCAAGCCACACACCACTCAAAGTCTTTGCAATTGCCTTCATGCCTGCACTCTTCTCACAACGTGAGTTGCTAGGACTTCTGGGCTGTGGCCATGCTGCAAGATGCTCAGGTGTACCCTTCCGTGAATTGTCCTGCTTTGATTTATAAAAGCTTTCACAAGCCCTAAGCCCCAAGCAGGAATGTTCTCAGACTACTCCAAGACACAAATGTTTTTTCACTACTGTTTCCATCACAACCAACAGCACATCAAGGTATCAACAGCAAGGCAAACTGTACCAGCAGCAGAATTTAAATTTAGGGTTTATAATGAAGTGAAAAGAGTGTTGACAGCAGCTCACCGCCCTCAAATTTTGCAGCGTATCCAGCTGTATGTGGCCTGCCATCTTTACGTATGAGGTGCCTGACTGAAGTTATGACTGTTGTGGATTCCCCTGTGCTCACCAGAGGGTCAGGGCCACAGAGTGGTGGGAACACACCAGGCTTGCAGTTATCGTCAGAACCTCCACAATTTCTGTGTGAGAGTGGACGTGGGACAAGCCAGCTCTCGATGTCAGCCTGCAGTGAGAAAGGTCTACCAGTTCAGAAGTAGGTTCCCACAGCCACCTGGAAGGTGATAGGCCCAGACTCCTACAAGCTCTTTGGTGCTCCAAATTAGTGAGTCAGTGCTGTCTTGAGTGGGGATGGCAAAGCCATTGTGCTTGTAGTTTACCAGAGCTGGTGGAAATTGATAATTTCTGAAAAAGGAGATCTGAAAAATAGATCTTAAATATAAAACCTGATTTCACATGAGCAACATTTCCACAAGGGCCTACAGTACACTCTCTTCACATCCCCTGCACATCACGGAATAGTCTATGCATTTGTTTCTCCATTTTAAATGGTCAGCTTCTGATATCTACTTTGTAAAACACTTTAAGCTCTATGGATGAAATAAGCTAGCTAAGATCCAGGTACGATTATTCTCACTGTTATTCTTTAATCCCCCAAGAGGTTTGCTGAAATGACTCTGTAGATTACTTTTGAATGTTTCTGACTTAATTTTCCTGTGTCTGCATGTGAATAGGTAGGTGCCAGATGTTAACTATAATATTTGATGATGAAAATCACCAACCATTTTGCATTATTTGGTTTGTCCGCCTCTTGAATGTATAAATCAAAAGTTGACTGGTAAGCACTGGCTGCCATGATCCCAGATGTGGGAAAAGCAAGCATAGCTAAGATTTACTTAGGAGTCCAACATCTAATTAAATGAGGAGTTGGAGAGACGAAGAATAAAATGGCTATGGGGGTGAAAATAAAGAAAGTGTTTTACAAGTTTGCCCATACTCCAGGGAATAGCTCTAGTTCAAAACATAAAAGGGATGCTTTGGCTTACAAGCATATGGCATGCTTGTTCAACTTAGAGGCATTAAATCTGCAAAAATTAAGTAAATATGCTGGCAGCTTTATTAAGCATTCTGCTTTCTCTAGAAAGGCATATCCTGGATTGAACTCAGTTCAGGGACAGGTTCTCAGGCTTTACCAAAGGCGCAATATACAGCAATTATATTACCCAATCGCAGGAGCTGCCATCACTTCCCTTGGGAAGATTTTCATAGTCTGGTAGATTCTCTACAAGGAGAATCACACTAAAATTGAGATTCAGTCTTCTTTTCTCTTTCTTTTTTTTTTTTCCTCTTCCTCCCCCTTCAAATTAATTCAAAATATTCTTATAATCATCAGCACTGAGGTATAGGCTGTTGCACTTCCAACCCTTAGTTGTCTTTTTCTTGGGTTTTTTTTTGCCTTTGGGTTAAATTATAATAATTTCTAGTGCATTTCCTTTTCCATAACCAATCAGAACCTTAGCTGCTGCAGTGGCCAGCTGTTACTGCCAGCCAGGAAAATCCTCTACCTTCAGCACAGCACGTGGACTCTCTGCAATGCAAGGAGACATATAGGCACCTAAGGAGGGAATTTTCAGAAAAAAACAGTGAGTTAAACATGATATGGCTAATAGAAGAGACCCCTCACGAGTTCCATTTAAAAGTAGTGGATATCCAGCTGCACTTGGCATTCCTAGTCAATGCTCTTTGGCTGCTGCATCTTGATCTGAGACAACTCTCCCACGTTTTCCTCCAGAGAGATGGAAAGCAGAGTGTACATCCCCACAAATCGTTGCTTCAAGTCACTGAACTCTTGGATTAAAACTGCTCCAAGAAATTTACTTGGCTGTGTTTTGTGAGGACAAGAAGGCACTGACAATGTTTCACCTCAGAGGGGTTTATTTGAGGCAGGGCATTGAGCCTGTGATGCGAGCTCTGAGCAGCTCAGCAGGGACACATTGCTGGTGTGTTGGAACAGCTGCACAAATATAAACATAAGCACCTAACGGGTGTTGCTGTCAGTTTAGACTCTAGACTACTGTAAAGTTAGGCTGTAGCTGGGAAGAGAGCTTGAGGACTGAAATGATGCTTAGACAGTCCAATGTGTCTCCAGAGAGACCTGGAGTCTATATCTGCCATGGGACGGGTGTCTGGTTTTTGAGAAACAAGACAAACTTTTCTAAAGCAGAAAGAAAAATGTGTCATTTGAGGGAGAAGGGGAATTTACATTGATGTAAGAAATTGAAACAACCTCCTTTTTTTCCAAAAGCACTGAAACACAATAGTCAAGTAGCTCCTGCTTTGTTGGTGGTGTGAACATTGCATGACTCTACATGTTATGGTATATTCTCGGACCTGAGGTGGGTTCTGCAGCAAAGTAGCACTGTTTGTGGTCTCTGGTGACACTTGGGCACCATGAAGCCAGTGGGAAAACTCCAGTGACCCCAGAGGGTGAGCAGCCTTGAACACGGGAACCAATGAGCCCGATCAGGTCTATGGCTGTCCTGTCTGCTACTGAATCTCCGTCAGTGCTGAATTACAGGTACCTTGGAAGCATATGCTAAGTGTAAAATGATTCCTAGGGCAGTATCTTATAGCCAAGATATTAAGTCACTGTTCTTCATGCTTAACCATGGTTTTAGATTCTTTAGATATGTTTATCTTATTGTATGAGATATTACATGGATTCTTCAGACAGTCTCTCAGTCTTGGAGACAAAATAATTTCACATTTCAGCCCCTTTTTCACTGGGATTCAGGTGATACTTTGCACTCTCTTTGGAGGGAAAAACATTTTTTCATGTTCCAGACTACAGTTTTTTTCATATGCCTCCTGAGCTAAACAACATTTGCCTTCCAAACCCCAATGATTCATCACCAAAACCCACAGGATACTTACAGTGCTATGAAGTTTGCTTCTTTCCCTTTAGCATTTAGCATGTGAGTTGGAATGGGAAATATAGAGATGTGGAGACCCAAGCCAGCCAGGCACTGTTGCTGAAATGTGTGTCAAGTGCACCAATGTACATCAACCTGTGCCAGGTTTTGCACAGGTTCTGACGCAGGCTGGGAAGCAACGCATCCTCAGTCCTGGTCACCGCCTCCCTCCCAAGAGAATTCAGTGCATGCTTGTGAAACTTCACCAAGGGGATGTTGCTTGCTGGGAGAGTGTGAGAACACAGCAATGGACACAGCTGTTTCCCTCTTTCCATGTGTAGAATATTTTCCTTTCTTGTTTACGGCACTCTAAATTGTTTTGTAGTTGGGCCTTTGTTCTGGTGCAGCTCAGCCTTGAGCTGGGTTTGCTTGTTTGTTCCGTTCCTGCTCCACTTCCTCTGCCTGCCTCCCAGTGTGACTAACACTGTCTGTGCCACTTCCCTTGTCTCTGCGGCTTCCCCTCAGTGCTCTGCCACAGACACTGGCTGCTCCTCCATGTACTGCCACGGAGAGATCTGCTCAGCATGGAACACTGCGGGAAAGTGTGTTAACAGCAACTGCAAGGTGATTGCTTCATGGTATAGGTGCAACAGACCCCTATTTTTAGTCAAGCAAATGAAAGCTTCGCTAGGCTTTCCTTTGTTTCTCCCACGTTTATATAAGCCAAGCAAGATGCATGTGTGAGGAGGAGAAAGAGAACTTGATAACTGTGTTACCTGAGGTAATTTCTGATGGATTAGTATGAGCCTGTGAGATGTAAAGTGGCAGCTGTCTTCATCTGATCATTCGTATTCCTTTGAAACAGATATGCGTTTTCCTTCTTTCACTTTGACTTATATTTTGCTGGTCTGGGCCAAGCTTTTTGCTCTGCTATAATTGATATGATAAATTTTCTTAAATGACAGCTCACTTCATCATTTCAGGCCTGTTAATCCTCCTCGTAGCCTGGCTCGGCGCACAGACCTCTGCCGCAGCACTCCGGAGTCTGCAGCGCCTTTGCTGCCTCTGCAGCTGCTGGCAGTCCCTGAGCTTAACTTCTGGTTCAAGCATTTTCACTGCTTCTCAGAAAGCACAGGCTTCGTCCTTAGCACAGGAATGGCTTCATGCATTAATGGATGTCCGTGCACCACAAGCATACACCTTCTGAGCTGACTGACTTGAGCGAAAAGAGTTGATCCCTTGTTTACTTCTGCTTGTATTTCATGTCTTTTGCAGGCTAAAGTGAAAATTAACTTGAACCAAATCCTCCTGCAAGCAGTGAACAGATTCCTGCCAATTTCAGTGGATGTTGGAGGGTGGTCTACAGTTCTTCAGGGTGTTCACCTTGCCCAGATTTGCACCTCAAGTCATCCCACTGACTTCAGGCAAGTATTTTAAAGCCTTGCATAATCCATTCTGGGTTCACAGGGAACGTGCTTCAATGCTTGTGTGGTGACAGAGCAATGACAGCTCAAAATGCATGTTTTGCCATGTACAGGTTTTGGCAAGAGAGCATTCTTTAAGGAATTTATCTCTGCTTTGCTTATAGCTCTGATATAAATTAACATGCTGATAGCAGTGTTTTTCACTCTAGGCTGTTCCCTGTATCCTCACAAGGGTAGACAACATCACGCTGGTAGAATGAGTGTTCCCAGGACCTGGGATGCCAACAGGGACTCAGAGTATGTGGATCATTTTACAGCTTCATCGTGGACATCATAAGTGTTCTGTGTCAGCTACTGCACCTCATTTCCTCATTTATAAAATACAGATAGCAATGCATCTCTGTTTGAGAGAATGCTGTCAGGATAAAGCCTTTTAATGATTATGAGGCACCACAGGCATGATAGAGATTGAAAGCACATACGTAAATAGATGTAACCAGTTGAGAGACTCAGATTGGGAAATGGTCTTGACAAAAATAAATTGAGAGAATCTAAATACACAGAATGGTTTTCTACTGAACTACACTGTAGCAAATTTGGTATTACACACATCACCTCAATACACAGATGTATATGTTGTGTACATCCTTTATAGCAATCACTCTGAATGTACACATCGTCACAATAAACAAGGGAAAGTAATTCAGGATGTTCTACCTGCACAAACTCCGTCATTACTCATTGGCAAAAAGCGAGCAAGTTGAGCATTTCCCTAGCTTGTCAGCTTTCTGGGAAGCTGAAGCCAGGCCACATCGCTGGGCAGGGCTGACCGATGGGGGCTGCTGCCCAGGCCAGCTTTTGCACAGCACCAGTTGCAGAGTGCTCTTGCTGTGCTCCTGCTCTAGGAACCCCCATGCAGCCATGTCTTGCTTGAAGGACGATGGAAGAAAAGACAAGTAACATACAGGAGATGTGTGAGACACAGAAAAGGGAGAAGACAGGCATGTGTGTGAGTCTGACCTGACTCTGACTACTAACAATACATTTATTCTGTTACGGAGCAGAATCATGAATCAAGCTTTTCAACTATGTGGTTAGGGGCTGCTATTTATTTAAATAAAAAAGGGATCAAACTCCCTGTCTGTCTCTATGCTATGGAATAAAATGGGCCAGGCACAGTTCTTTGGCCAGAGGACAAGGGACATGGTGTGGTTCATCTCCACATATCTAAACTGTCTCCTTTGTCAGAACAGAGTGACCTCATCCATCCATCCATCCATCCATCCATCCATCCACCCATCCATTCATTGGAAAACACTTCCTGGCTCTTGCTGTCTCCAAACTGTGCCTGAACACGGTCAGGGAGAGGACTAGAGTTTCTGAGCCAAAACTATTCCAGACAACATGCTTGTGACTAAACTCTGCCTTGTTGCAGAGCAGGGCTTAGGCCTGCACCTCTTTATTTCAGCAGAGCAGATATATTGGATAGGTAATTGGCAAAGATGGTTGTTCAGTTCTGTGTTTGTATATGCCTCATACAGAAAGGTTGTGGTCACTACATAACTGTAGTGACAAATCTTCGTCTCAGTGTAAAATAGTAAGTAAGAAGAAAGATGGTAGGTGTTCACCCCCTCCATGGTGTTGTTATCTCCTCAAACATATTCCTGTCAGAGATGCAAGATGGATGAAATTCAGTCCTATGGCAACAACTAGTATATAAAAATTTGTAATGTAAAGGTCCTGCAGTTCCCATTTTTATGTAGCTAAACCCAGAAACTTCATGAAATTGTAGGAGTGATTCCCACTTTTCTATGTGATATACATGTTCTTCATTTCTAGCCTAAGTACAAGCGTACTAAGAGATGACATTTTGTGAAACCAGAAAGTATTTCATATCATTTACAGAAAGTTTTACAGCTCCCTGTGAGTCTGGCTTCATTGAACTTGTGATGAGGACACATGATTTCAACACCAAAAGCATGTGAAGGCAAGTCCAAATAATTTTAACATATACTTAAGCTTTCATAAGGTAAATTTCTGCAGCATCCTTGGCATATGCAAAATTCGTGATACGAGACAATACCAGATGATGTGATCTATTTTATGGCCAGGTAATGTTAGTTAGCCAGGAATCCTATTTCCACTATATAGACACTACACAAAACTATACAAAACAAACCCTGACCCAGACAGTTCCCAGTGAAGAAAAGGGGAAGATATGAAGAAAATTTTTCTATTTAAAATATTTAACAGGTATTAAGGTTTTTCTCTATTCTTTTGAGATGTTAGCGTACAGTGTTGTTACTAAGCTAATAAACGGGATTATTAGCATGTTAAAACGTTAACTCTACTATTACATTCTTGCCTTCACATGTAAGGTGGTCTGTCCCCTCTGCCCAAAGTAAAATTTTGAGCGTAACAGAAGGTAAGAGCATGGTCTTCCCATAAGCTGTACGGACTAATTTCAGAAATGGTAAGAAAGGTGAAAGATAAATATGATCATGCCAAAAATTCAGGGCATTGAGCAGAACAGAGGAGATGATAGTGCTTAAAAACTGGTGATGGAGCTTTTAACAGTTCTCTGCCTAAATATTATGACAACTGCCAGGATCAAAACATAAGGTAAAAGAGCTTCCAATGCAAAAAAACACTAAATGCCCCCCCAAAAAAGAAAAAGAAGAAGAGATGAAGAATGTGAAAGTAATGTTATTTTTCAAACCTCTGCTATGGACATTTTATTAGCTAAACAAGCTCCTAAGACCAAGTGTTTTTTAAAGTCATATTGTTTTATCAAATTGTGATTTCTCATCTGTGCCTTAGATATGTCTTGTATCCGTAACTTTTCAGAATTATTCTTTACATTATAAATAATATATCTTTTTTTCTAAAAATAGCCTAGCTGTTCAGCAAAGAAACTTAAGTTCCTCAGACCGTAGGGAACTTACCACTTTTTTAATGACCAATTCATACCCTGTAATCATTCTTCTTTGCAAGGCTAAGATGTGTTTTATTTCTCTCTGGTGGCGTTATGTACTATGATGTAAGCATTGGAGAACAGCATTTAAGTTTAAGTAAAAAGCTTTCTACAGTGCATCATTGTAATAAAGCTTTTTCTGTAACTAAATTATGATTCTGCTAGCAGGTCCCTGTTATATTTCATTATTATAAAAATAATAACTTCCTATGAAAATGAGCTTCAAAGAATATAAAAATATGGCTTACTTAGGATTTCAGCTACATCAGAATGGATTCGCTCTTGCCAACTTGTTCCTGAACAGCTAGTTTGGCTTTTTAAAATGCTCACGCATAAGTGAACTTTGCACTTGCCTAGGTACTTTGTATCGGTCCCATAGGTAGAAACACTCAGGATATAGTGAGAAATACACTTCCTCTGGAGTAGTGTTTTCACAAAGAAACCCACTTGAACACGAGAAGATATTTCAGGAATAGAGGGCTTAAATTACTTCCTTCAGATGAGTATTTTCAAATCTAGATTTTGTCAATCAATAATTTGGTAACTAAAAATAGCTTGAATTTTCAAAAACACCTAAACATCAGAAAGCTTTCTGTGAAGTAATCGATCCACTGTAAATGTGTAGCCTTAAGCAAATAATTTAAGAGGGTTTTTTGTGTTAGGTTATGTGGTAAAAGAAGCTGGTCCCCGTGCACAGAGGAGCCCTGAGGATCAGTGGGGGGGACCCCAGTAACGCACTGACCAACTGCTCCTGGGGTATCGCAGGAGAGTACAGACACCAGCTCCAACCCTCTCACCCCCAAGTTGCCCTGAGGAGCCTCAGCCCACAGGCCAGGGCACCCCACCACCATGAGCCACAGAGAGATGGTCCTCATCATCCCGCAGATGGAGAGGTCGCTGCCAGGGGGTGGCGATCACTATGGGGGGCAGGTGAAGGACATTTCAAGATTGCACAGGACTTACTACAGGAGGATGGGGAAAGGGAGGATCAGGTGGTTTGGGGAGGAGTGAGTGGGAAAACAGCGGGATAAGGGGAAGAAAGGGGCCAGTCGTGTGCTAGCAGGGGCCGGTCAGTGCACCTGCCTGGCCGTGCCCTGTGTGTGACCAGCGCAGTCTGTCCTGGCCTCTCACTAAACCTCGTTTCTAGCCATTTTCCTGGGTGAGCGGCTCCGTCCTGTGTGCAGCAGTGTGTGTAGGGGGTCCCAGTGACAGCCCCTGTGGTGGGACTGGGGGCCGGAGGCCTGTGTGTCTGTGCTGCCCATGACTGGAGAGACTGAGTTGGCTGCTGGAGGGACCAGGGTGTCCAGGCCAACTGCCCAACAGACTGTGGGGTCTGGGGGTCAGCTGAGACCCACCTGCACATGTCTGTGTGTATGCGTGTGTGTGCACCAGGAAGACCAGTCCATACCAGCAGCTGGAGCAGCCCTGAGAGTCGTATGTCCAGATGCTAGCAACTGGGGAGACTGGGATCCTAGGGCAGTTACTGGGCATACTGAATGTCTGAGCGCAGCTACTGGAGAGATCTGCCTTGCATGATTGTGTTCCCCAGTAAAGGACTTTCAGCCTGTACTGCCAGATGGGAGGACTGTTGTTGCAGTATGCGTCTTTTAGAGTGCTGTGTTTTCAGTCTGTGTTGGTCTGTGTGGCCAGCTAGGTATATATTTCTACACGATGTATATATGTACTATATATGCGTCCTCTGTGCACGTGTGCCCTCTGGGACCACAGGTTCAGCCTCACTGCTGGCTGGACCTGGGGGTATGGAGATGTAGCAAAATTGTCTCTGCTAGGTCATGGGATTTGGCAACCCCCCAACATCACAGGTGGCTTCACCTGCCTGTAAATGTCACTAACAAGGAAGTACTCTGCTCCCCTCATATGAAATAAAAGTTTAAATTAAAGAACTTTAAATTAAAGTATTCTTTAAACACTTTTTTTACTGAGAGCAGAAATCTGGTATTCAGAGGACTCAAACTGGTCTATGATCTGGGCTGAGACTTGAGGCCAGGCAGCTTAGGTGAATAAGGAAATTGCCTGGTTTTCAGGAGTGGGAGCACGGAGGTTCTCAGTGAAGTCACTGGAAACCCCAGCTAGAAGAGGTGCATCTGCAGGGGGCTGTGCTAGCAGTTCTCACACTGAGTCATGAGAAAGCTATGGCTATTTGACTCTAGTCTTTTGTATACAAATCGAAAACCTGAGTCATGGTAATTTCCTTATCTGTGTTCTGCTTTTGTTTCCTGGGTAAGTGCAAATAATTGTCTTGAGAATGACAGTAATTACTGGAAAACAAAGCTGAAATCCTAGAGCGTGACTCCAGGGTCAAGCCCTTTATGCAACTTCGAGATTTATCAAATATTTTTTTCTATCCTGTACCCTAGCTGTACAGATGTGACAACTTCCTCTGCACCAGACCATAGGGAATGATTCCTGGGACTGAAAACACCAGAGTTACACTATGAGCAATTTTCAGTTTCTTTTCTCCTTGACAGAAGACGGTCTTTTTGTATTTTGTATTTCTACCCATGTCTTGCTGCCTGAATGGCAATGACATTAATGACATGTGACATGTGAGATGGACAGCTGTGATGGATTACTTCAGCAACAGAGTCAATGTGGGGAGAATACGAACAATCTACACAGAGAGAGAAAACAAATACAGCAGGACGGTTGGGATCCCAGAGGACAGTTGGGATACACCTCTGTAAGAAACCTTTGCCAAGCGCCAGACAGAAGCCCGAGAGGGTCATTTTATACACACACTTCATGAATTGGTTATTGCTTGTTCAAAGACTCACCACATCTCTTCTCCAGTGAAACCAGGTTGCAGAAAACGCTAGCAAGTAGTTATATGTGAGATTTGGCCCATGGATTTAGTTTAATTTAGTAATTGATGTCTAATGGGCTGTGCACATTCAGTGGTGTGAGAGTCAGAGTTAAAAATAACGGTCAAGTGATTTCCTGTTTCTCTGGGTCTCACAATGCTGTGGGTATATGCCCTGCATTCCTCAGGTTTCCCATAGAAAGAATACAATCCATAGTGATAATTTCTGTCCCCCACAACAAGAAAATCCTGATCTACAGCATCTCTTTGACATTCTATATTCACAATTACTGCTCCCTATCTTTTCCGGCTGCTATTTTTCAAACTTCTAACATTACCCTTAGACATACTGTTTGATTATTCTGTTGAGGTTTACCTTGTTTAATTACAGAGAAATCTGTAATTACCGGAGAAATCCAGACCCATGTCTTGAAACTTTTGTTGTTCTATCTAAACTGTGAACTAAAACAAAATGAAGGGGTTGATTGATAGATCCTCCTGAAGACAAAAGCAGCAAGAGTAAATCAAGAAATATATTAATCTTATTGGTAAGTAGAATATGGCACCTGGGAGTGCAAAGATGCACTAGCTTTCTGCACTGAAAAAATGGTACTGTCTTTCCAGCCTCAGGAAGATGTCGCACACTGCTTGGACAAGCAGAGAAACAGAAAAAGTGTGGGAAGTGCAGGTTTTCTATTCACTTGGTGACCTTACCATATAGTGATGCAGTACTGCCATGCCCAGACAGTTAGATGCATAGGCAAGGGAATGCTCAGGAGCCAAATATCCTCATGTAGTTACCACACTTGATAAGATGGACTTTAAGATTTGCAAGTTAGAGTAATTTATTACCACTTGCAGGTTCTTGATGCAACATCTTTAAGAATGAACGCTTTGCTGCAGAGCACAATCCTGCTCACAGTCACTGCCCTGACTTTCCAGGATTGGCACATCCCATGGGAGCATGTCACCAAAGCTTTCGCTGCTCCAGCAGCGAGGCATCTGTCTTCTCTCCTGGCATCATCTACTTAAGCCTAAGAACAATATACAGGTTACAGCACCCGAAGTAAAGGCCTTGACTATTTGCATTCACACACAAGTATGTTACAGGATAAGAGTTTGGGTCCAAAACGTCACTCATAAACAATGCAATAGAATACAACATTCTCAGTCTTTGGGCATTTGTTTTTCCTTCTTTTTCAAAGAGGAATGTGAACTGAATTTCAGCAGTGTCTTTCCTCATGATGACTGCTTATGTCTGCCAGACTTTTGAGAGTTTAGAAGGTTAAAATGGGTTAGCAAAAGCGGCACAAGGTTAATCCCTGATCCTTATCCTGCAGAAGAGTAATGGAGACTAATGGTGCTGAGTACTGCTGACTGCTGCAACTTGTGAGGGTCCATGAGCTTGTCTGCATTTTTTTTATGCACACATGTGCAGTTTGGCAATGACATGGTGATTTGTTAATTCTGCAGCTGTGTTGATTTGGGGAGTTTCCTTGATGATGTCAGTATTTCAGATTAGGAAGGCCCCACTTTGTGGCCCCTGGCCAGCCCCTCCAGACACCACTGTGCTGCCTCCAGCCCCACAGTCTGTCCACCCGCGCCCAGCAGCCAGCACACAAGAGGCTCTAATGCTGAGCTTGCATTGGCACAGCCAAACTCACAGCCGCTTAAGAGTAGGGCAAGCTGAGCAAATGTAAATTGTGACATTTTTTGGGTTTGCTCATTTTCTATGGAGAGGCGGGGATTGCTTTGCACTAGTCGCTGATGGGGACGAAGCTTATGTGGTTACAAAACCTTAGAACATGGTACTGATGTTACCGTGATGGACACTCAGATTCATTATTAGATTATGGTATACGACCCTTACAGACACAGAGACTATACAGTGACAGTGACTTAGTATCTTGGTGTCCAGATGCATAGTGCTCACCGGAATCAATACTTGTTAGTTATCTGAGCACCTCTGGAGACCTGAGCCAATGTACTCTAATGCTTCATCAGCTCAGCAAGCGGAAGTTTTCCTGTGAAAAGTAAAGACAGAGGCTCCCGCTGAGTGTCTAATAATGCCTCATTATGCCTGCTGATTTTACATAAAAGGTGCTCAGGCCATCTGCAGGTGGACAGCAGCAGAAATCTTACAGGAGCTGCCTAGAAAACAGTCTTGCTTTTCAGTCCATTGGCTGTCGCTGTTCTACGTTGACACTGCTTTTATTTCTCCTTATTACAGCAGTGATAAACCATCGGGCTTATCAGCAAGTTCTCCTCGAAGGTGTGACTTGCATGTGCATTTAAAAATCTGTTTTCAATCCTACCCTAAAGTTATCCATCAGCATAAATTTTAATCATTGTTATCTCAAGAGGAAATGCTATACTCCGATTAATGGCTCAAATAATTGTACTCAGTATGCAGTTTGGCTGACAGTCACAGCTTTTATTAATTATATGATCTCTGTTGTGACTCTTAGTGGAAAATCATCTTATTACAATTTCAAGATAATCAGCATTTACTCTGCAAATTCGGGGGCTGAGCAGGGCACTCACATACACCAGAGTTACTCTGTGTAACATACTGCATTGCAGCAAGACAGCTAATAACAGTGCAGCAAAGCACATTAGCTGTCAAGCAATACACTATGCTGTGGAGAGTAGACTGATACCGTGTCATGTTTTGTAATCATGCATATGTTGGGGGATTTTTTAAGAACTGAGGCATATTTCTAACAGAGATGTTAATATAATGAGCCGTCAAATACATTTCTTTCACTCTAGCCATTTCTAAAATATCACTCTGCTATTTGTAGATGTTGGTGAGACAATTCTCTATCTGCTAGAGTGTACTGTTTGTCTGACGGCACATCCCATAGGCAACAGAGAATATTGTGACAAGCCTGTTGCAGTAACTGTACTCTGGTTTAAAACAAATCCAACACAAGAGTTATAAAGCTGCAATATTTTAAGATGATAACACTTTTTCTGTGAGGATATTTTCAGTTACACAAACCAGAGTTGGGCATTTGCTTTCCCAGTGAATTTCAGAAGAAGTTTGGCACTTAAATATCACCTAACCTTTGGAATAAATTATAATTTCACTGAATAGTTGTCATTGTTGTAATGGTTGTCACTGTTTTGACATATAATTGAGGATGCAAACAGCATAGAAAGTATCAGAGCTAGAACTGCTCCCATGAGTAAAAAACTAAAGACCACACTACAATTTCCCATCACTTTGCAGGTGATTCAGGAACTCCCTGTTAACTTGGCTTCACTTGAGCTGACCTGGACTTTCCTACTGGCCAGTGCATAAGAAGAGGGGTGGCGGGAAGAAAGGTAAGTAAGTCAAGTCTGGTGGATGCTCAAGAGCCGGTGCAGAACTATGCATGGTAATCATGGTTTACAATACTCTCCGGACTGTGAGTTGATGTGCACCTGCACCTTCTGCTTTACACCATTTCCTTACCCAGCAATGCATTCCAATCCCAAGAAGTGGAGATTTTCCCTTCTGAGCATGTGACATTGCTGCCTGTTAGTAGCTACAAGTACAAAAGTACTGGGTAATATCCAGCTCTCATCCAAAAACCCCCTTAGCCTGTCCTTAAAAATCTGTGTTGAAAAACTGTCCTTCTACTTTTTACACATGAGCTTCCCAAAGAAGCACATACAGTCCATCCAAATAATCTAGGAATGCACTGCTAGATAAGATTAAATAATGGTTGAGCATTGCTTGACTATGTAGCTGTACAGTAACAGTTTTGGTATTACTTGGGAGAAAAATCTGCTAGTTTTCTATGAACACGTGGAGAAAAATGTTCAAAATACCTTCAGAAATATTAACAGAAGATGCCATTTTTTAAATGGGAAGAGGATCAGGTCGTAGATTTTGCAGCTTTGATTTGATTATGGCAAATAAATAAAACAACTTTCAGAATTTACACTGCTTTTAAAGAGCTCACATAAACTACACAGGGATTCAAAGGAAGGAAATCAGAAAACTTTAGCAGGAACAGTGCAGTCAGGGATTACCAAATTCACAAGGACATACATAACAAACCCACCCTCATTTATTCTACGCAAGAATAACTTACCAAGAAAACCAAGAAAGGAAAGCATCTTACTGTATGATATATACCAATATACTGTTACATTATATATAAAAAATATGTATATGAAGTTCCAGTGGAAACATAGAAAAGAGACAATACCTGCCTGGTGGTCTTCTGAATTTACTGCTGACTCAAATTATCATGGAGGGGAATTTAACTGGTCTACACCTTTTAAACCTTATCATGAAAAAAATGAAACATCGTACTTAGGAATCTTGATCTCTTTAAAAGTGGTCTATATGAATGGAAAATGTTTATTTTTAACAAAATAAAGAGCGACAGCAAATCAGAGATATTTTATTTTACCATGTAATGACCTCGAATGGATTTAGCTCAAACTATCCCCAAATTCTCCTCTNGCTTTTAAACCTTATCATAAAAAAAATGAAACATCGTACATAGGAATCTTGATCTCTTTAAAAGTGGTCTATATGAATGGAAAATGTTTATTTTTAACAAAATAAAGAGCGACAGCAAATCAGAGATATTTTATTTTACCATGTAATGACCTCGAATGGATTTAGCTCAAACTATCCCCAAATTCTCCTCTTGTCAGAGATAAATACAGGAAACTCCAGGCTCAAAGGAGGCTTTTTGAGAAAAATGAGGAGTATATGATAATCATTTGCCCAAATGCATAACCTTAAATACAGTGGGGATTTTTTCAAGAAATTGGGAATTTTTTTATTTCAGGAATATAGATTTGACTTTGCATTCATAACTTCTATGAACATAATGATATTTTTATTAAGGTGTTTCCATAAATTGATTAGTATTTTTCCAAGCAGATTTTAGGCTATGGGTCATTTGCAAGCGGTTCTCTTCATGATTTCTTCAACCGTGTGACAGTTATAAGCCAACATGATGCTTGTTTTGATAGTGAAGACAGAAGGCAAAATTAATTACATACAAAGAACCAGTGCAAATTATTTATACCTGTCAGGAATAAATTGAGCATGATTTCCTCAGCAGTATATCTCAAAGTATGAAAAGGGAGAAGTTTAAAACTTGCTTTTTATTTTACTGCTGCCATTTGCATTTTTGCAATGGGCTTCTGTAGAATCTATGAATATCTTGTCTCTAATTATTTCATTTTGTTAACATGTCAACATGTTATTCAAAATATATTCTGCTCCATGTTCAGGAATTAATCTTCGGGATCACAATTTCTGACCAGTTCAAAAATCTGCTGTAAAGTGTATGTGTGAGGAAATACTCAGGTAACTAAAAATTGTGGAGGTGAACATACTACCCTTAATTTAACGTTATTGATTTCTTGAAGTGTTGACCTGTAGAGATCTGTACTCCTTTTCTTAGACTCATAGTGAATGTTTTTTTTTGTCTTTTAACTAAAATTTAGGATTTGGGTTTGGAGAGAAAACAATATAGCTCAGCTAGGAAGCACCACTTTCCCACCAGTAGCCTTGAAAATTTTTTCACCAAGTAGGTAAAAAATGAAAAATACCAAGACAACATTATCTTTCTTGGAACCCATTTGGACAAAGGAATGGCATCAAAGAAATATTTTCTGCAGAGTATGATTGGCTTCTGGGCTGACTGGTTGCTAGCAGAGCTTTTTGTGCTGTTTTGGAGTCAGTTTTGGCCCAGTCTTAACCAGCTAATATCTATCTGGAACATGAAATACCATGCTGGTCTGAGAATAGTGTGGCTCCATCTTCTCTGTAACCTCATGTCAGGTAACTGTAGACAGCAATAAGGTCTCCTGCTCTCCATTCTCTTCTCCAGGCTGAACAGTTCCAGCTCACTCAGCCTCTCCTGGTATGACTGATACTCCAAGCCATAAACCAGCTTTGGGGCCCTTTGCTGGATTCACCTAGCTTTTACTCTTTTGGTCATAGAGGAAGTATGTCCATGTCTCTCTCGTACTGGGGAAAACACTTCTAGTACTAATAATTCTCTAATATCATGGCAGTGATATCCCTTCCCTTCCCTTCCCTTCCCTTCCCTTCCCTTCCCCACAAAGTTCACAAAAAAGCTCCACAGCACTAGCAGAACTGGGGGTATCCCAGCAGAAGGCAAGTCAGTTTCCTGCTGACAGGACAGAAAATGTCCAGGAGGGAGCCTGACTGCTGCTTGTGCTTGTATCCAGTGACTTGAACACCAGCCATTCCCTCCCACCATGACAGAGGAGACTTCCGCACAAAGTCAGGACAGCTGCCTGTGTTTAACAGTAACTGTGAATAATTAATACCCCTCTGCCCTCTCTCCCTTCTCTTTGAAGGCAAGTGCAGAGTTATGACTGACATCCTGTGTGCTGGGGAGGTGTGAGAAGACCACTTTAGCAGAAGTTTGTGAGTAGCAGTGGGCAAAAGAGCATGGCAGCCTCAAAACACCTCTCCAAACACATATTTCTCTACTGTTGATGCAGGTACTAAGGGTACCTTTATTATTGTCCTAGCTCTCTGGGAAGACAGCCAGTTGTTTCATCAGTACTACAGAGGGATTTTGAGATTTTTTTTGTGAAATGGGAGGATCTATTCTTCTGTCTCTACCTTTTGGAAATATGATAAATAACGGGAAAAATGTGCAAACAGAGATAAGTGAGTGCAAAGGAATAAGTCACACTGGTCAGCAGAGACAGGTCCTTTTCCTTGTGGGAAATAGAAATTCTTGTCTTGAATTATTTATAAACTACATTTCTGCACCACAAATATTGGCCAGTCATACTCTACTCATCTGCTTTTTATTCCTTTGGTTGGATTAATTACCGTGTACATAACAATAGTAAAAAATCAAATTTGGTCTGTACATCCCCCCCTCCCAGCTGCTTGGCCCCCACTTTATTTCCAAGGTTTACGTAGGAAGAACCTGTCAATAGCACAGGTCTGCATCAAAGGTCACAGTATGTTGCTACACCAGCTGTAATGGTGCACTGCAAGCTATCTCATTTGGTGAAATCACAGTAGAATTAATTGCTACATTAAAATAGAATTTGCATAGGGGTACTTATGACATTCCCATTAAAATCACATTAGTTCATCATGATTAACACTCTTTTACTGAGCACGGAACAAATTAATCTGTGGATGTTTTGTTATACCTGTGCCCAGAAAAGCAACTTGCAGAAGTAGATAGGGGATGTGTGTTGTTTCTGTTGTGAGATGAATATTCAACACTTGTTTCAAACCAGAGCAGGAGGACAGCAAAAAACGTCAAGGCTCCATCTAAACACGAACACAAGAAATTCATAATTGACAAGAACGGCCAAGTGACTTAAAACCACACTTACTTTCTCTATGACCAAATGAGTGAAAGCCAGGACCATTTCCAAAAACAGTTCATGATTTTTTTTTTAACCAGTCACACTATTTTAAATTTGCTGAAAATCTTAGTGTTCAGGCCAATGGCAGCAGAAATCAATTGATGATGAACACACGAATCCTTCACTTCTTTAGCCAATGTTTGGATGTAATCCATTGGTGTGATAGTTTTGACTAACCTTTGCAGAGTGCAACTATTGGAAGTGAGCAACAATGCAAAAAAATACACGTTTCCTGCTGATTTCAGTCGCACAGATCACAAGTGGCCTCTGCCTATGAGGAAGGGAAGGGAAGGGATGGGAAGGGAAGGGTCTACTTTTTACACATGAGCTTCCCAAAGAAGCACATACAGTCCATCCAAATAATCTAGGAATGCACTGCTAGATAAGATTAAATAATGGTTGAGCATTGCTTGACTATGTAGCTGTACAGTAACAGTTTTGGTATTACTTGGGAGAAAAATCTGCTAGTNGTAGAGAATCAAGAACTAGGGACTGAAATCTCAAAAGTCTGAGGAGAAGAAAAAAAAACAAAGCCTTTTTTTTTTTTTTTTGGGCAGCAACCTGATTGACAAATAGTCTTCTAATGCAGATCTCTTCTGAGGGGATTTTGAATGGTCAAAGGTGCTGCTGCATTGCCCAGGATCAGTTGCCCATTTAGGCATAAGTTTTCTGGACAGACAACTCTCCAGCCAGCAGGCAGGAGCTTTGGTTTGTCCCCTAGAGTAACATATTGCTCATCATCCATATTGTCCTCTGAACCTTTAATATTTCTCCAGCATCTCTTTTGGGCTGTAGGAACCAGAACTACACCCAGCAGTCTAGATATGTTTGAAACACAGATTTTTCAAAGACATAACTTGTTTTGTTTTGCTTGCTGAGTAATTATTAGCATTTGCTTTTTGTCTGCATTTTTAATGTGCAGGTTCCAAGTTATTTATGTTTGATTGGACAAATTCAAAAGAATTTCAAGTCTCAGGACAGATTCCAAAAACTTCAGTCTCTGGCATGTCTGAGCTTTAACCTGATTGTAGAGTTCCGTAGTATCAGCTGAACACAACTATCAACAAATGTTTTATTCTGACTTTTATCATGGTGCTTATACATGGCTTTTTGTTTGTTTATTTGTTAGCTTTGTGAGCTTAGGCCATGAAGTGTTTTGGAAACATGCAGAGACCTTGAAAGTGATTTGAAATTTAGTGGGAAACCAGAATGCAGACTACAGAGCCAGACAGATGTATCTGTGTTAGCATGCAAGGCTAAGTAAGACACATTACCTGGGTTTCTCCTAGCTAGAATTTCCTACATGCTGAAGGTTCAGGCTCACGTTTTGCTATTATCTAGCAAGGAAGTAACATGGGGATAAACAATGAAAGTAAACTCACTAGTCATCTGATTGAGACGGTCTTCTAATGAACTTTAGATGGGTAAGACTGTAGATGCAATGATGCACTAACCTCCTGGTAATGAGGAATCCAAGAGCAGTCCCAAGCTGGGCCAACTAGAAGCTTCACTTTCTCTTCATTGGTATTATGGGTTTTTTTTGTATAGATGTCTCTACTCTGCCCTGGTGAGGCCGCATCTGGAGTACTGTGTCCGGTTCTGGGCTCCCCAGTACAAGAGAGACAGGGAACTACTGGGGAGAGTCCAGCAGAGCGCCACGAAGTTGATTAGGGGAGTGGAGCATCTCTCGTATGAGGAAAGGCTGAGAGAGCTGGGTCTGTTCAGCCTGGAAAAGAGAAGGCTGAGAGGAGATCTGATCAATGCTCACAAATATCTAAAGGGTGGATGTCAAGAGGACGGGGTCAGACTCTTCTCAGTGGTGCCCAGCGACAGGACAAGGGGCAATGGGCACAAACTGGAGCACAGGCAGTTCCACCTGAACATGAGGAGGAACTTCTTTACTGTGAGGGTGACAGAGCACTGGAACAGGCTGCCCAGAGAGGTTGTGGAGTCTCCTTCTCTGGAGATATTCAAAACCCGCCTGGACGCGTTCATGTGCAACCTGCTCTAGGCTAACCTGCTTTAGCAGGGGGGTTGGACTAGATGATCTCTAGAGGTCCCTTCCAACCCCTACCATTCTATGATTCTATGATCATCTTATGAAGTACCTCTGGGGCAAGATTTGGCAGCCTACATGGAAAGATTATGAGTAAATTGCTATTTTTCATCTAGTCTTGTCTCTGCCATTTCATTTCTGCTTCCCATCCAAAGTGATACCTGTGACCAGATTTTGTTGTTCTTGTTTTCAGTGAACACAAGCAATAAACATCTGAGATAATCCCACAGCTATTACCAACTGGAATTCTTTTTTTCTTCAGGAAAGCGATTACAGCTACTGAATTGGAATCAGAAATGCATTTGGAAGTCAAACATTGCACATTCCTGTTTTCTAGATGAGACTCCCTTCCCCCAGAGCAATGAAAACTGCATGCAACTCACAGAAAACTTGAGCCTTCACTTGTGGCTGTTTCCTGCATAATGTTTTCAGAGCAAATTCACTGTGCAGCATAGATCTCGATTACACATTTATTCCAATTGTTAGATGCATTGTCAGGAGGATAATAAGGACAGTGGAGATGAGGAAGATTTATCTGGCTAGGAAAATCACATTGTGTTCAGACTCCCTGTAGAGCTTTTATTGACTCTGCTGCCAGCAGAGATTAGCACAATGCAAAACCGTTAAATACGCAGCCCAGCACTTCCCACTATTTAAGTGGTTCAAATAATTAGCAGTTCTCAGCCTATCCATTTACATCTTTTTTTCCAGCTAGCAGACTCATTTTTTAAAATATATCTACATGGATTTGTGTCACTGACATTTTTGAGTTTGAAGGCTTCTACTGGGCAGTTGATCACTTTGGATAAACATCTTACCCAGCACAACATCTTCAGGAGGCTATTAAAAGCATTCATTAGAGCCTCTTCACAAAATTACAGAGGCCACATTTCAGATGTAAATTAATTTATTCATTTATATTCAGTCACATAACTGCTGCTTCTACAGTGGTTTACATCGCATGGTAGCATGAACTTTCCAATTCTATTTCAATATGATTTATTTCCACTGACAACAGAGAGACTCTGAAGGTATTTAGTCTTATCTTGACCTCAAAAGTACGAAAGTACATAGAAAAGTCTCAATGTTTGCTATCAGGTGTGATATGCAGCACAGGATGGAAAGCAGGTGAAGGAAAGATCTGGCTAAATTTCTGAAGTGTATTACAGTGATTGTGTTCTCAGCTTTATATCAAACCCAAAGAGTTATGCTTCAAGGCAGGAGTGTTACTGGAGTAAACCGCTTCTGTGTGTCCTTGCGTGTTTGATTATATTGTGTATGAGCAGCACTTCCTCTGATTGGTTTGTACAGTTCAATATAAGATTTTTCTTCTGCTGTCTTCTTCACGTCTGGCTAAATGACACTCTAATTTCACAGTAGAACAGGCTCAAAATTTCAAAGATAACGTAGGAAAAATGTTGGAGGAGAGGAGGTACATGGTATGTTTAAACTGTCTACCTAAGAGCAAGAATTGCTTCAGACAGTGTGGGACCCTCATAAAAAATGAGAAATGGGAACCTAAATTATTCTCAAAAAAGGAAATACAACTGAGTCCACTCTGAAAGCCCATCCATTACCCAGTTCAACTTCTTTTACTCCTTTGCATAAGCCCACTTTCCCCAAAAAGCATCAGTATTAGGAACAAAGACAACAGCACATACTTTGGCTGTACCATGTAAAGACTTATATCCAGCACTAAACACACAGGTAATTCATTATTAGCTCTGATTTATGTATTAGTCCTGCCAGACTCTTTTGAGTCTGATACTTCACTTTAGAGAATTGCCCCAAGAGCTTGAGGGGATCACTTTGGTTAATCTGTTTTGAAACCGCAGGTGACTCCAGGGGGTAAAATGGCAGACATTAATTGGTAGCTGTAAACACCACACAGCTGAAGTCTAACCCTGTAAAAGTTGCCACCTTCAAATCCTCTAAACTTGGTATTATGGTACACTCCCAGGCAAAAGGTCTTTACACAGGTAGCTGTGGAAAATAAATCTCAGTTCCCTAAAGACTGGAGTGCTGTCGCTAAATGTCACTGAAAGTTAGCAGCTGCTTTTCACTGCTGGAATTTTTAGGAGAAGTTTTAAAAAGCAAACACTGGTTTGGTGATAGTATGCAGATTCAAGTGTTTGTGTTGCTGTTTCAACTGTGATGTTTAATTTTTGGTATCTCCTTCTAAGGAGATCTCCTCTCTTTGTACGCTGTTGTCTTTACCTCTCCTAAGTTTTTCCATGTCTTTGGGAGTCATCCACAGAGTTGTGCATTTTGTGGGTTCTCATTCCAGGGTCCAGGCAATGAAACGGAGCAGGACTGATTATTTTGGTCCAATAAATTAGTCTGTGAAGACTTGGTCAAACCAAAGACCTGAATTCAATGAGAATATCTTCTTTTATTTAATTGAATTAAATTAGACTTAGAATCAGAACAGCCTGGGAAAAAACCAAGGATAAATAAGCACATCTGACACCTAGGTAGTGCATAGGTATACCAGCATATCTGCATTTGTGCTTCCTGCTGGGTATAGTAAGAAGTTATTGAGTTAAATCTTTATGTCTTTGTTGGTCTCTGGATGATTCATACTTTAGAAAAATAATAAAAAAACCCCAACCAAAGTAAGAAAAAATAGTACAGATGTTTAAACATGGAATTAATAATGAAAAATCCCAGCAGTCCCTATGCCTTAGCTAAATCACTGTATTTCCTCAGTGTCTTTGGCAACTCTCGAAACCTGTTTCCCTCTGGAGTGTGAGCATAATAACAGCTGTTTGTCTAATTCATTGTGAATTTGAGGTTTTCATAATAAATATTTTCTTTATGTCTTAACCATTGCAACTCCAGTCTTTCTAACACTCAAAACTGCTGAAGCATACTGTCTACAAAATATCTTGAAAAAAAGAAAAGCTATGCTTGTCTTCTGTTTTTCTTTGGCTGTTTAATTTCTCATTAAATTCTGTGGGTTGCACACCAGCAAATTATAACTCTGCACCAATAATCCTGTATCTTCCTCTTCTTCTGAAATTTGTAGTATTACGATTATTAATTTGGATGACTGTTACTTAAAATCACTGGTGTCAGTCCTGAGTATACAGATTACAGAGTTACAGGAAAATAATCATTAAAATGTAGTAGTGCTCTCCAGTTTATTCATAAATAATTTTCAGTCTGTTTTTGATGACAAATACATGAAGGAAGTGTCCTAAGACCCTGCAAATGAGTTTTAAGTTTTAGTCAGCAGTAGTAAATTATTGCTGGTGTTAAACATTTGTCACTACTGAAATATTTAAACAAAAAAGCTTGACCGAGATGTTACTCTAGTCATTCTGGCACTGTGCTTTCTCAGATTTACAATAAATTATTTGACTAATAGGGTGGGATGCAGTCTTCTAAATATAGGTTTCAAGCTGCCTCCCCAGTTGGGCTTGGGAGTCTGTATGCCTTGTTTCACCCTGCTGGTCCCAGCTGGGTGTTTTGGATACCGCAGAGCATCTGAGAAACACCGTCCTGAAGACCAGTGTTCAGGCAACTGAACTCTACTGAATATGTATCTTACCTCTCAGTTTATCTGTCCTGGTGGAAGTAAGGTAGAAAAAGAGGAAGAGGGTATAAAGCAGCTACCATTTTCGTAACTGGTATAATTTAAAAAGGTTTGGAAATGACTTAACTAACTTCTGAAAACTAAGTCCTCAGTCTTTCCTACATTTCCTATGCATCAGGACTATGTGCAAGTCTTAGAGAGTCACTTAAATGGTTTGGAGGAAGTTCTGGAGTCCTCTTGTCCATCTTCTTGCTCAAAGTAGGACCGTTGCTGACGCTAGATGATGGCTGCATGGCTTTACTGAGCTGAGTCCTGAAAGCCTCTGAGGATGAAGATCTAACGGCCTCTCTGGGCAGCCTGTGCCAGGGCTGCACTGCTGCAATAGTGAGACAGATTTTCGTTGTGTCCAGGCAGAATGTCTCAAGCCAGGAACTGTGACTGTTGCTCTTTGTCACACCATCTGTTGTTACCAAGTAGTGTTTTGCTCTGCTACTTCTGTAGGTCTCCTTCAAGCAGCTACTGACAACTATTAGATTTTCCCTCAGTCTCTCCTCTTCACCAGACTAAACAAGCATATCATCTTCCTCAGCCTTTCCGTATGGATCATGAGCTCTAGGTTCCTCACCATCTTGGTAGTCCTCCACTGGTCTCTCTCCAGTTTCACAATATTCTTTTGAACTAGCGCGGGCTAAAATCGGACACAGGATTCCTGGTGTTGCCACATCAGTGGTAAATGTGGAGGGGACATAACCTTCTTTTCTGCTGCGGACAGTGACTCTAAGGTATCCCAGGATTCGGTTCACAGTATTTACATTAAGAGCGTATAGTTGGCTGCTGTTCAGCCTGGTGCTGACAGTAACTGCCTGTCCTTTTAGGCGTATGTATTGGGTCTGTGTGGTGGGGCTTTGGTAGCAGGGGAAGGGGCTACATGGGCAGGTGGCCCCTGTCAGAAGCTGCTCGAAGATCCCCCAGCTCCAAGTCGACCCCACCTCAGGCTGAGGCCCGGCCATGTAGAGACAATGGATGGGCCTCTGCCATAATGGATTTAAGGAGGGGACAAAGGAGCGGTCATGGAGATCTGCAGCAGAAGCAGGAGGGGGGGGTGAGAGAAACACCTATGCAGATACCAGGAGTCAATGAGGAAGGAGGGGGGAGGTGGCTGGGGCAGAGATTCCCCTGCTGCCCACGGGGAGAGGGCAGGCTGTGCCCTGCAGCCCACAGAAGATCACAGTGAAGCAGCCTATGAAGGACCACGGCAAGGCAGAGATGGACCTGCAGCTGATGGAGGACCCCACACCAGGGGAGGTGCCTGCTCCCAAAGCAGCAGTGACTCTGTGGGCATCCCACGCTGGGTCGGTGCGTTCCTGAGGGACTGCACTGCATGGGAAGGACTCACATCAAAGGGGTTCATGAGGGACTGTCTGCCATGGAAGAGACCCCGTGCTGGAGCAGGGGAAGCATGTGAGGAGCTCTCCCCACCTGAGGAGGAAGGAGCGGCAGAGACAATCTCTGGTGAACTGACTGCACTCCCCTTTTCCTGTCCCCCTGCGCTGCTGAAGGGGGGAGGAGGGAGAGACATCGGGAGTGAGGGGACTCGAGCCCGGGAAGGAGGGAGGCATGGGCGGAAGGGTTTTGTGTTTTAAGATCTGGATTTTCATGTCTCCTTATCCTACCCTGCTTTGATTGATAACCAATTAAATTGAATATTTTCTCCCAAAGTTGAGTCCGGTTTTGCCCGTGACCATAACTGCTGAGTGAACCCTCCCTGTCCTTGTCCCGACCCACCAGGTTTCGTTACATTTTCTCCTCATCCTGGTGGGGGGGGAGGAGTGAGTGAGCGTCTGCGTGGTTCTTTGTTGCCGACTGGGCTCAAACTACGACAGCATGGCTTCTACTCATCCAGTCATTTCCCAGCTTGTACTGATGGATGGGGTTAGTCCACCTGGGCATAGAGATTTGCACTTCCCATTACTGAACTCCATGTGATTTTTGCTGGCCCAGTTCTCAAGCCTGTCAGGATCCTTCTGGACTGAGACTCTATAATGCACTTTTTTCCACTTCCAATTTAGTGTCATCACAGATTTGCTAAGATTTTACTTTTTCTCTGCATGCAGGCCAACTATGAAGACAATAAACAAGACTGCCTTAGTACTGACCTTTGGGTAAGGTACCGTGTTTACAGTCTTGCAGAGAATTCACCACTATTTAGTTTACATTATTTCCTTTTCAACATTTTGTTGTTTGTTTACATGTGTCAGATTACATTGGCACTGCATATTCTTAACTAAAGAGACCTCTTAAAAATAAAATAAGGACAGTTTAGGTGTAAGTGCTGGGAACACATACTTTCCACAGAAAACAAAGACAACTAGGTGAACTCAGTAACTTTGAAAGAATAGAGAAAACAATAATTTAAATATAGATTTAGGTACTAAATTTTTGTGATTAAATATCATATTATTTAAGAAGTATATGGCTTGTACAGTCTCCAGATATTGCACTAGTTTATGAAGTCAGATTCTTGACATAGATGTCTAAAGCAGAAGCTGTATTTTACTACTGAAAAAAAGGAAAATAGGAATAGAGAAACACATCTCCAGCCACACACATCCTTCCCCAGCAGGTACTTCATCCCGCCTCAGAGGCACCTTTGACTGTTACAGTGGGTTTCATCTCACCTATTAAAGATCCACAGTGCAGATACCAAGGATCCTGTTAAAACTGATGCAGGAAAATAAACATTTTTTGGACATAATTCTTCTGACTAAATGTAGAAATCCACTTTAAGTTGCCTGTTTCTCTTCCTCGGTTGTATATGGGATGTTCTTATTCTTGATTTAATTGTGGATGCTTACATTATGGGCATCTACATCTGGTGAACTGAATTTCACCCTTGCTGACTATAGAGGGATCCTGTGGTTTACACAAATTCCGATCTTCCATGCCTAAATGTAATTTGAATAAGTATGTTTCTTCTTTGTGCTCTGCAATTGAATGCAGAAATAAAAATTGTCTTTTGCTGATTTCCTTGACCTCAGATCAAGTAAACTTCATCTGTTGCTGTCAAACTTCTCATCTTCATGCTTTGCAGCCATTTAGAAGATTCATCTTTGAATGGATCTTCTGTCCTCATCTCTGTTCTTCATTTTGGTCACTGTAAGAATGAGAGTGTCTGCAAACACCAGAGCTACCCTTCTTCCTGTACAGCCATAATGGGAGGACACCTCAGGAGTTTATTAAAATGCAGCCTAGAAAGATATGCAGTGCTGTTATCCAAACTATAAAATAAAGAGAGAGCTAATAGTAGTTGAAACTGCAGGTGACAAAAAGAAAAATCTTTGATAGAATCAGAGAGGAAAGGAGTCAAGAGAAACCTTTAGAGGGATGACAGACTCAATAAAATACAGCATCCATATAGAAAATTAAATTAACTTAGCTTCTACTCAGCTGGGCAAGACTGACTCCATCACAGTAAATAAACCATTTACATAGCTGTCATTTTAGTATTAGAACATATGCACAGTATTTTAATTTCTTGTAATTCTGCAGAACTGAACAGAGAGCCTGAATCACTGATATTAACATGATTTAGGTAGATACCTACTGGTATTGCATCAAATATACCATATGGGAAGATTAAAGGGGTGCATACAAAAATAATACCGTGCAATACCTTTAGTAGCATTAACTAACTACAGTCTCTTACTTTTTTTCTCAGGGAGTATGAGCAGAAAAAATATCGCCTGTTACTTGGGATCTGCTACCCTGAAAACTTTCCTTCTGCTTGACATGGAACCTGTTTTGCAATCCTCAGCATCATTCTGGGGTGGAAGAGTGCTGAGACACTCCTGAGAGCACTCTGAGGCCTTTTTGGCCCTTTTGGCTATGGAATCATGACTTTGGACTTCAGCAGGGAAACAGGATGCTTCACAAGGCAATGCCAGACACTAGCTAGAAATCATAATTTGTTTGAAATATAACTATTTTCTGCTGTTTAATATTCTGTTTATTACAAAGAATCCCTAGTCTGGGAATTGAACAATTGCCCAGTTGATCTCAGTGGGAATTATTGCAGTAAAAAAAAAGATAGTTTATGTAGTGTTGCGTATGATAAAGTTCCTGAATGAAATCATGTTTTTATTGGCAATAAAACACACCCCTCCTGTGTCTAGTAAAGTTCTGTAGGTTCTGTGGGGGGCTCTGGTGTGGGTTGGTCAAATAGCATTTGTTGTCTGGCAAAATGTTCGGAGTTCTGCCTCAAAATCCAAAGTGGTAATGTATACTTTTTGGCACCTAATAAGGTGGCTAAAGTTTCTACCTCTTCTAAAGACTGTGTAAAACTCACAGCATATTTCTTCTGACTGTAGAGTTTTAAGAATCATTTGCTGACTGCAGCATAGCATTACTCAAAGAAAATTTGTTGAGAAATTGGCACTGTTTACAGTGCAGCCAGCAGGGGTGGCAGGTAACATTTAATTACATATTTAAATACTTACATGTTTTGCTATGAACACTCAAACAAGAAAAAATATCACATTTTATTAATAACACTAATGCCTGGTCTGGCTGCTGTTCCTCATGGCGGGTGGTATAGCTCGGATCACAAAGCTGTAATTGAAAGGGTATTAAAGCCTGATTGATAATTTTCTGAATACTTTTTTCAACCTGCTGGATTTTTTCAGTTCTCACTTTGTCCCATTGCAATTCCATGCAATTGCATAATTTCATACAGTTGCAGCTGTTTTCTTAGGCATTGGATTTTTTTTTTTGATATGTGTGTCCCTCTCCCTTTTATCAAATTTGTTCCCTCCCTCCCTCCTTCCTTCTGTAAACAGTAAAAAATAACCTTGAGTTTATTTACCTAAAACAATTAATTTTTAAAATTAACAAATATGTGATAATGAGTTTACTTCCAAATGCAAGAATATAGAGTTGAACAAGCTCAGCACTATGCTGCCAGGGAACAGGGCGGTCCTCCTTCCCCCAGCCAGCTTTTCCTACCAGCCCAGAGAGCTGATTCTGATTTTTTTTTTCTCCTTTTTCGTTAATTTTCATCCAGGTTCTTCCATGGTCTAGCTCACTGCATGACTATGTAAGTGTTAACAACAGTGGAGGTGAAGCAGAATAAACTAATGTTCACTAGAGCGATATCAAGGATACTGGAACTACTGTGTGTGGATGAAGAACACACTGTCCAAAGTGAAAGTGACAACATTACTAAACCTCATTACTTTCAAGAAATTAACTTAAACATGCACACACAAGCTTGGCTGAATTTCAGTCATAAGCAAGTCTTCTTGAGATTCAGAGATTGAAGCTGTAGCCTCTAGACATGCTCATTTCCAGGAAACCAAACCAGAATGAACAGCACCCAAATTAACCTGTTTTCCAGCTTATGATGAATTTTCCTCTCAGCTTCCAACTTTTGGACCCTTCCACCCCTCCAGCAGTTTCCTTTTTCTTTAAAGCTATACCTTAAATCCAAAACCTTTTTAACTGCAGAACCTTGATGCTTTATATATTCTGTATATAGAAATAGTGCTATTTCTACCTCATTGTGAACAGTTCTTGCAAGTGGTTTTTCTGGCTAATATTGTTTTCTGTCTCACAAATTGCACAGGTGATATTTTTTTAAGTTCACTTATGATACTTAAAATACATAATTTTAAAAACAGTTTTGAAAAATAAACTATAGCACAAACTGGTTTTAAGGTTTAGAAACTGTCTCTCTTTACTAGATCAAAGAAAAATTAATCCAGAGTTCCTCTAAAGTTTGAAAGCAGCACTAAATTAAATGCTATATCTTCTCTATCATGCTGCCAGTGCTGCTAAGAAATACAGCACTAGAAATAAGATGCCACAGTAACTCTCTCGCACTTTAATTCCTGCAAGGCTTCTAGCATTTGTTTCTCTAGGATTTCTTTAGCACACTAAGGAGCACAAAGAAGACTTTTGAGAGGGCAAAAGGATAACTTATTACATGCTACTTGACCCATTCCTCACCTAAGAAGATCAATTCTACCCTCTGTGATACCTGAATGTCATGGGGAATTAATCATCACAGGTTCTGGTCTTTATACAGTTCCCGTCAGGCTTGCTGCACCATGGGTTCCCTCGACCAATTATCTCTTCTCAAATTCATATTGCTGATCCTCTCTATGAATCATTTCTTTGGGCTTTGTAGTGATGCATCACACACTCCAGTGGACCCAACATTGAATAAATTAACATATTAGGAGTCTACAAATATTAAAATTTTCAAAGGTGATTTTCAATATCAACTTTGTCCATTAATGTGGCAGGGAATTTGTAATCAGCTAGACTAGACAGCTTCCAGATAAAGAAATATTTATTTATTTATTTATCTATTTATTTTCTGAAACCAGAAGTAGAAGTTCTATGTCACTTAAAAAAAAAAAATCTTGTGGGTGCTAGCTTTCTGTCATTACATCTGCAACATTTACAGTTTCCCTGAGAGCTCTGCAGTTCAGCCTTTCCCAGCAGTTTTTATTGGCACCCATTGCTCATGAGTGAGCACTGGCCAATGCCAATGCCAGTGAGGTTTGACTGAGCAAAGTCACTGCAGCGACAGTAGGTGAGGTCAAGGCTTGCAAATCACCCGCCGTACACAATTTGGAAACAAACCTGTTTAAAATTCAGCTGTTTTTCTCAGACAAATGATTTTGAGTGAGATTTTATCTTCGTCCTCTCAGGAAAATCTCTACAGAATATAAGTATTTGTGGGGAGAGTATCACAACAGTTTCTAAGTTTCACTGTTTTCCCAACTAATGTCACACATCAGGGAAGCTGGGGAAATTGAAACTCTGATTTGTATTCATTTTCGGATGCAGGCACTTAGAATGTTTTTCTAGCTTGTGGTGATACCACATTGATGCATGTAAATAAATACCCAGCGCAAGCTGAAAACTTTAGCTTAAGTGAAGCAGGGCTGTTCTGAATTGCACAGAGAGGTTTGCCCTGTCATTCGACCAAAATATCTTCCTTGCAATCAAGATCTAATGTAAAATAATCAGCAGGACTACAACAGAAAGAACAATTGTTTCTTTGTGGACCAGAATCAGTAAACTTGTGAATCCAATGGTTGAAAAAAAATGGAGATAAAGGTGAAATAAAATCTTGCTTCTGAAAACTGCCTGGTATGGAGGGATCTGAAAAAAAGTGGAGCAAAATGGTTATGTTGGATTAGAAATAACAGTTAGAAATATCAAGTTGTGAGTTGTGAGCATGTACCCGAAGTAAGCCTGGGAGCTCGGGTTTTGATATAGAAAGATCTCTAGAAACAATTGTAATGATCCATGCCACGAATGACATCATGTATAGACATTATATGCCTGAAAAGAATTAGTACTCTGCAAGCGTGATAAATCCATCTGCCATTAATTTCAAAGGAAAGAGGGACTCATATAGTTTCCTCTGCATCATTCCATCCATTTCAGCTGAATTCCAAACAATATTTGGGTATGGCAGGTTTCCCAGCCACTTTTACATTCTCTTATAATAATCTTTTTATGGGAACTTACTCTTCCTGTTATTAGTTGGAACGTACTTTATAACTGCCCATTGCTTCAGCCTATTCTAACTGTTCAGAATTAATAGATGGGAAGTTTATGTCTTCTGCAGTTTTCATGACTTTTTTGTTATATTGCATCCTGCCATCCAGCTGTCACTGGGAAGTGAATGGAGAGTATTGTTTTCCAATAGACAGAGGTGAGGACTTGCAGTGATCTATCATTTATTTTTAGTTTCACCAGATTTTAGCATGAAGTAACAGATTACTTAATCATCGTAGTCAGTATAGTTGGCAAACAGTGCCTTGGAGTAGGGAGTATGAATAAACAGCATTGTATCACTCATTTTCTTCAATGAGGGAAGTTATTTATTTGCAATACAATAGTATGTTTGTGCTTAAATTTACCTTACCATCTACAAAGCATGGTAGTATCTCTACATTTTGGTCTTATACATGCTACATCAACACCATATTTAACATGTATAACTGTATTTAACATAATATTTAAGTTCAGCCCTGTGTAACTATAGCATGTTAAAGCACTGTATTGGAAGATGTGAGGAATCTTTACATAATAAAGTAGGAACATGTAAATCTAGACGACCTTTCTTCAAAGCCCAGGGAGTGGTGTGTGTAATTACTGGTGACTCCTCAGCCCAGTTATTCAGCTTTCCTTCTACAGATGTGTCTACCGGGACCAGCCTTCAACCTTCAACAAAAGCAAGACTTAAACTAACCCTTCTGTATTACCTTGTATGAGCTGCTCTCCCTGTGCATCACCAGTCCCTGCTCCTTGTGTTACCACCTGCTGATTAGCTGTTTGTATCAGGAACTGAACCTGGGACTGGTCAGCACTTGCACTGAAACGAGCTTTTTTATGATCTTGTCAAGGGAGCTCTTGTTTCTCTCTGTTCTCTATCCCTGACCTGGTTTAGATGCTTGTGTTACAGTCAGGGAAGCTGCCCTGCATGGGCCTGTTTCTCTCCTGTTTCTCATCCTCTCTCAGAGGATGTAGACTGGGCCAAAGATGTGCATTTAGTCAGGAGAATCCCCTGCCTTATCAGACGTCTCAACATTGCTAGGTTTCCGGGTCAAAGACTCAGTTAATTTTCCAGTGCTGATAACTGATAAGGAATGCACAATCACAATATTGAACTGAAGATTCTTAGGCCAGACTAACGTTTCTGCTTTTAGAGGAAAGAAGGCTCGTATTCATCACTCATCCTCTGTGTGTCTTTTCCCATTCTGTCAAGTGAAGGCTGATGTAGTATATATTGCATAACTGTTTTAAGTCTTTCTCTCTGTGTAGGTTGTGGTCCTACGAAACCAAGAGTAGTTATCACCTTAGATTAAAACGATAGTGCTAGAAGGTTTTCAAGAAGTTACACCTCAAGGTGGTGCCACTTGTGAGTGAAATGACGTAAGGAGGATGTTCAGACTTTCATGCAGTTCATCATTTCCCTAAGATCTTCAGGCTTTGTTAGTGTCTTGAGACAGTAAGACCTCTGGGTTCTTCTAAAAGATGTCTGAGGTCAACAACAACGGCTAATGCAAAGACCTTGTCAGAGGTATATGTAGCATTCCCTCTTTTCTTATGCTCTGAATTTGTCTATCAAAGGCATATTTCTTTGATGTCTTGTAGATTTAAACACTTAAAAAAAAAAAAAAGCATGGCTGTTAGCAATCTTTCAAGACTTGTGCAGAAGAAGCAAAACTGCAAAATTAATAAAAAGACATTCACCTGAAGAGTTTCAATGAACTACAAATAACAACTTTTCAGTAACTGTGTTAGCACTGAGCAAACTTGTCAAAATTTCCTGTGTGAGCAATGGAAGCCTGGAGGACCGGAAGAAAAATGACAGGGTCTTGCAGAGTACTTGTATTAAAAGCCTTCACTGATTTTCAAAGACAGAAGAAAATTTAGCTGTAATGTAAGAATAGTATTTCTCTTTGTCTGCTGATGAATTTTATCTTTATACTGTAAGATTTAAACTTTTTTCTTCTGTTTTTTAACTTGGGAGTTATGGAAAAACTTATATATGTATATATGAAAAAATATGTATGTGTAATATATATTTTATTTATATATATGCATACATGGCTATGTTTATACACACATAGATATATTAGCAAGATGCATTTGATCACAGGATTGTTTCTTTTTGGATTAAGTGGAAGAGGAGCAACTGCTTGGAACTAAATGCAGTTAAAGAAATTACTCAGAAAACTTTCTGAGGCTAGAAAAAACCCCTATACACTATTGTACAGCAAGTTTCTCAGTTATTCAGTACCATATCAGGTGCTCTATACTTAGGAAAGTTCATGAGTTCGTTGGTAGTTTTCAAGGACCACACAGATAATTTGGTTTTCCCAGAGCGTGCAGTCTCTTTAACTTTTCTCCAAGTTAAATGGCTTAGCATGGTCATTTTAAATTTCCAGCATTTATCTCTAGGCAACTTTTTGCCTATTTCGCACTGCACCCACATAATCATGTAGTTTACACAGGTTTTCTGGAGAGTAAATAACAATATTGTGTATTCTTCACTTTGATAAGCTAAAAAAAAGTCAGGTTTCTTCTTTGGTCAAACCAGTTGTAGAGTGTCTACTTGTATGCCCCTGAAGGCCAGTGTCACTGGGTATCAGACACTGTAGTTTAGAGGGTTATAATGCAGTGGAAAAGGTGTCAATGGGAATAACAGTTCCCTTAGCAAATGCCTCACAAACATAGTTTATAGGTGGTTTATCACTTTGGCAACTTGTAGCCACTGTTGATTATTCAGTAGGGTCCTACAGGAATACACAAACTTGCATTTTGGAGTCTAAAAGCAAATTGTTGTCTTTAAACACATGCCAGCAACAAGAAAACTCCCTCAGCACATATGTAAATCATTCTAAAACGTGGTTTTAGTTTTGGTTTTTTTTAATGCAGACATTTGCATGTCTATGTGATCTCTGCTCTATGCAAGGAGTATTCTTTGGTCTCTGTTTTTAACTGAGCGCTGCTGTGAAGAACCAAGAACAGCAATGTAGTATTTGATGAAAGTTGCATAACTTGTTAAAATGCTTGTCAGACAAAAGAACTTAGATACTCAGATAAAATAAAAAGCACTTGATGCTGGCCAGAGCTCAGTGCAATCAGCTAGTGATATTAAAATGCAGGGACTTGTTCTCGTTTGCTTCTTGAATTAGCTTTATGTAGAAGTACTTTTTAAGGGATACTTCCATTTTGATTATAAAAATTGCTGACTTAGCCTGCCGTGTTCAGTCCTGAAGATCTCAGGTATGCAGTAGCTGCATTCCTCAGTGAAACTAATTTGCTTAGCTTTTCTTGTCGGGGTCTTAATTTGGACCCAAGCGTCTTCATTTTAATTGAAAAAAACCCAATTAGTCTTCTTCATGGAAGCCTACATGGCTTATCTTCATTTAATAATCAGTTGTGTAATTGGTGTTCAGATACAGTTTAAGTGGGGAAAATTGCAGCATTTTGCCTATGTGGGGTTATTCGAATACTGAAACTGCAGCTTCTTATAAAGGAATCAGTTCCTTGAGGGCATACAAATCCTTGCCTGACCTTTTGAAATAAATTAGCAACAGAATCCAAGGGTTGATATTTTGATGTAAAGGTTGCAATGAATGCCATCTGTCGGCTTTCAGAACGTTTTAATGAAGGCCTGTTTTACATCAGGTGCTCTCTGAGTTCAGGAGGATGCTCTGGGCACTGTGCTGCAGCCCAGCCTGTATATTCCAGTAAAGTTGGACAATTTGCCTTCCTATGACTTAATGAGAAAATCTGTCTGGAAACTGCAAAATACTGCAGTCTCCAATCTTTTCACAAATTATGAAAGATTCTCCTATGACAGTTTGCTGAATGGTGTTAGTGGCTGCTGAGTTTGGTGGCCTGGTGGAGGTGAATCTGCCGCAGCTCCGTCTGCCCCAGCTCCAGCCAGCAGTGGGGCCGAGCATGTATGCCCATAGACACACACGTGCGTGTGCAGGTGGGTCTCAGCTGACCCCCAGACCCCACAGTCTGTTGGGCAGTTGGCCTGGACACCCTGGTCCCTCCAGCAGCCAACTCAGTCTCTCCAGTCATGGGCAGCACAGACACACAGGCCTCCGGCCCCCAGTCCCACCACAGGGGCTGTCACTGGGACCCCCTACACACACTGCTGCACACAGGACGGAGCCGCTCACCCAGGAAAATGGCTAGAAACGAGGTTTAGTGAGAGGCCAGGACAGACTGCGCTGGTCACACACGGGGCACGGCCAGGCAGGTGCACCGACCGGCCCCTGCTTGCACACGACTGGCCCCTTTCTTCCCCTTATCCCGCTGTTTTCCCACTCACTCCTTCCCAAACCACCTGATCCTCCCTTTCCCCATCCTCCTGTAGTAAGTCCTGTGCAATCTTGAAATGTCCTTCACCTGCCCCCCATAGTGATCGCCACCCCCTGGCAGCGACCTCTCCATCTGCGGGATGATGAGGACCATCTCTCTGTGGCTCATGGTGGTGGGGTGCCCTGGCCTGTGGGCTGAGGCTCCTCAGGGCAACTTGGGGGTGAGAGGGTTGGAGCTGGTGTCTGTACTCTCCTGCGATACCCCAGGAGCAGTTGGTCAGTGCGTTACTGGGGTCCCCCCCACTGATCCTCAGGGCTCCTCTGTGCACGGGGACCAGCTTCTTTTACCACATAACCTAACACAAAAAACCCTCTTAAATTATTTGCTTAAGGCTACACATTTACAGTGGATCGATTACTTCACAGAAAGCTTTCTGATGTTTAGGTGTTTTTGAAAATTCA